>JAWQUT010000014.1:60884-84393 GCA_033807755.1 Ellobium chinense | reverse complement strand
GGAAATGAGAAGAAAAATGCCGTCGACATCTGGTAGGAACCCTCTCTAAATTCTCTCGGTTTCTCTCTCCTCGTAACCTTGTTGACCTTGTTTCGAGATTCGAGATCTATCGAGCCAATGTTAATTTTGGCGCAGTGATCAGTTCTGAACGTGGAGACCTAAGGGGAGATGAATTCTTGAATAAGTTGAACGGAGAGGGAGGGGGAAGGGGGGGAGGTAGTGAAAGAAACGAGAGAAGTCGATTTTGAGACCTGAGGAGAGAATGGAGCCTCAAAAATCCAACTCTTGAAAGAGTATAAAATGTTGGAGTAAGCTAGGGTCTGTGAGTAGAGAGAAGTAGAAAATATGAAAAGGGGACGTTTAGGAAGGGCTGATGCAAGAATTTACTTGTCTGATATCTTGTAATAAAAATCCCCGTGGCCTAACGAAATTTCAGCATGGAAGCCACTGGAAAAGTAGACCACATTTTGTTAATCAGGACGAGCGTTCAATTGACAGGGTAGAAATAGGGCAGGCAATTTTGGAGGAAAAGAGGAGACGAGGGAAAAGTGAAATTGGCAGAAGTTATTGCCAAAATTGAATTAGCAATTTTATAACACTTGCAGCAGAACCAGGTTTAATATATGAAATCGAATTATAGAGCGGCCATTTTCTGAATGTCTTGACATCAGCATCACGATCAACAGCAACTGCTGCGGCATCTTATATATCGCCTCTGTTAACTTATAACGTCGCATTTCACAAATATAATATTTGTGGGAAAACGGAAAAGCATACAATCTTGATGTTTGGGTAAAGAGACTTGACTACTCTTCGATGTTTAGAACGTGATTTTTTTTTTACGCAGGTGGTATCTGAATACCAGAAAAGGCATCAGAATTGTTTTAAGATTCTGAACAAAATAATATCAGTGTTTGCATTTGACTTCATTTGTGAAATACTACCCTGTGCGCGAACTCGTGAGATGTCACTGAATGGAAAAGAAATCATTCCAGAATTTGGATTATGAATGTACTCTTACAGATATCGATAACACAGAAATGAGTCGCTTTCATAAAAATTAACTCCAGCTCTGCATCTACGTTAATATTTTTATTTTACTTTAAGGGGAAAGGTAGGGGTAGAGTGGAAAGGAGGAAATGGTGGTCGAATGGAGCATTCTGCACTACTGAAACATTAAACACCGTCAAATAAGCAAACCAGCCAAGAGTCATATTCCAGTGTATTGATTTAAGATTAAAGGCTTTAGGCCATACTGTGAAAGATATTGACTGTAACATTAGCTTAGAACACAAGCAGAAGAACGCATCCCATTAAAAAGCATTTGAGCCCATAAGACGTTTTGGATTTGGTCTCACCTAAACTATATTTATGTGGCATCTCTTCTGTAACCGCAGAGAAGGGCTTTAATATTCTGGTATTAAGGAGATTATTCGGCAAAGAGAGGTCAAAGAATATTGTGGCCGTAAGATCGATAATCGCTGTGTAACTGGGGAATTGCTGTATCTTGTCCTGAAAGAGAGAGCACTGTACTTTGGTCGCAGATCGATACCGCCAGTATTGCCTAGGGCTGGCTAACTAAACAAAATGCTTAGGTAGCATGACTGATTCGATTTCGTCCTTGCAATGCAAGATAATAGTTACTCGATCAAGTTTCGATTTTTTTTGTTATACTGCGCAAAGTGTTTACTGAAATGTGACATCACAGAATCCTGAAAGAGTATGGTGTATTACTGGCATATATGATCCTGTTGATCCTGTTGAACAAAGAAACTTTGTTTCTAGGTTGGGCAGGGCGAATAGGAACAAAAGTCGATACTGATTGTATGAGGAGGAAAGGAGTCAAACTGCCCAGTCCTTGGAACCAGAAAATGATAAAATCATTATTAGTGTTTAGCTTTGTCATCTGATATTATACCGCCTCGGCGCGAAATGGTTGGTGAGTTCGAAAGTACCAGCCATTACTCCGATCCTGTTAAAACTGGGAAGGAGTAGAAGACCCCACTTCTTCCCCCAAGTTCGAGGATTGGTATTGCTAAAAGTCACCTGCATCAGTAAAGAGGGCCCGTTCGAGAGGAGTTTAGGAGGTGTGGGGGAAGGGGGGTGCAAGATGTGTTCCAAACCACCCGTCTTACGGGCCTGTGGGAGCAGGCAGACAGACATGCGAATGGACAAAGTCAGGCAGACAAAGTGCGAATAAGAAACCTCGCAGTATCACACGTCCCATCGACGGAACTTCCTAAAAGCATCTATGTAAGGTATCTATTTCCAGTAGAAAAGAGAAGAGGTAAAGGGAAAAAAAAATCTGATCAGCGACGGACTAAATGCGAATTTTCAGGAAATGAGTTTCGTATTTCACCACGTCACCAAGACAGCAGAGCAAAAGCAGCCTAGATCTATCCGCAGCCAAGTCGTCTTTCTCCACCGAAATGTGATCGATAACATATTACTTCAGCATTCTAATTTTGGAGAAAGCGGTCACTGAGTCTATAGGTGCAGATGTTGGGTTTGATTTCTACATCCAGGAAGTGTTCTACCAGGGCAGAGTTAGAGAGTTTGATGATTATACTACATGTAGGAACAGTCACTTAAGCCTTCCTTCTTTCTTTGTTCCTTCTCCATCCTCCATTTTGTTTTCAATTTCTAATCTTGCTTAAGATAATAATGGATCTACAAATCGTCTATCCTTCTCCCCTCTCTCTCTCTCTCTCTCTCTCTCTCTCTCTCTCTCTCTCTCTCTCTCTCTCTCTCTCTCTCTCTCTCTCTCTCTCTCTCTCTCAGTCATTACCTCTGGGCTAACTCAGACGGAGGTAATAGTTCATTAAAAAAAAAAGTGATGACATTGGGCGTAGAACTGCAGCTCACCACCACCAGCTCAGTTAAAATTGTGTGGGATATGTGCATACGTCCTTCTTCTTCCTCTCTCTCTCTTTCTCTCTCTGTCTCTCTCTCTCTCTCTCTCTTTCTCTCTCTGGCTGTCTCTCTCTTTCTCTCTCTGGCTGTCTCTCTCTTTCTCTCCCTGGCTGCCTCTCTCCCTCTTTCTGCCTCTCTCAGTACGCTTTGTGCTCGCTTACACAGAAGCACCAGCAGCTCATATCAGTTCATATGAAGACATGAAGGATTCTGAGAACCGGAGACGCTGTCGTGTGAATGGTAGCTCATTAGAGGCTACAGGATTTGCCGAGGTTACTGTCACCATCTTTATTGATTGAACTTGACAGGGACTTAAGTTCCATCTCTGTGTTCAGCGTGAGACACGGCGCGTGAACGATGACATGGAGGATTGGGTTGCACCGAAAACGGGTGTATCTCCTTTACTAAGCTCTGTGAGATACGATTATGAGAACTATCAGACCAAGAGAACTAGTCTATAAGTTTTAGGCTGAATATGTCGAAGAGTTAAAAATGCATCGTCCGATCGTTACCACCGGAATGCAAGCCTTGTCTACAAATGGCCATGGGCACTAGCTCGACTCAGATGGATAGACTTTTTTACATCAGTTCACTTTGCCCGGGGGTGGGGNCCGGGGGTGGGGGAGGGGGGGGGTTCGAAAGAACAGTAAACTAGCGATCTGCAAAATTTCTATGAGTATAAATGGTTTTATTCGTGAAATTCTGCTGTTGTCAGAATGAAACTGGAGACTGAAGCGTGGTTAAGCGCTGACTATTGCAGATAACTCCCTTGATTACGTACCTCCCAGCCCTCATTCGCGGATACAAGCCTTGGCTGTCATTCACATGTCACGCAATGGCAAAGAAGATCGAGGGCATCATTGCAATTCCTTGCTTTATAAACTTCTAAACAGACAAGGCTGGGATGGAATTTGCCTTTGTGAGTGTGTGTGTAAAACATTCCGCTATCCCAATTATCCGAGATACATTCCACGTCCTTGTTGTCGTTGCTTGTTCATAGTCTGATCTTGCATGTTCTCGTTGTTTACCCCCGGTATGTTGCTGTTGGTGATCATAGTCGTAGTTGTTGCTGCTGCTGCACACATGTTGTTATCGTTTATGTTATGTTATAGGTATGATCATACATGTATTGATTTATGATTATTGTGTAGGCAGTGATGAAAGTGTTATGATTAACAGTGTAGCTCCATGTATTTCCGGTTCCGTTTTCCAGAGAATGGTGGTGGGTTTGTATGGACATAATAAATAAATGAACGTTTCCCCACCTCCTGTTTTCCTCCTCTTCCTCTTCTTCTGCTTCCTCTTCTTCTTCTTTATCGGTTGCATTTGTCTGTCTTGTCATGAGTCCCAGCCCTGTTCCTACAAATCGCTGTCCTCTGTAGATCGACCAGGTCTCTCCAGAGGTTTCTCTCGACATTGTAGTGTCAGTGGACACGGTTTGCCCTCTCGGGTTTGAAGCCTAAGGCATGCATGGAGGATGTAAATGATGGATTTTTGCGAAAATGTATTATGTCTCATACATTAGATAGTGTGGTGTCTTCTGTGTTCACATGGAGGGGAGGTGCAGGTAACCTAAATCCATACGATGTTTACACGTCGTTGTTTTTCCATCATGCCACTTGATGGTGATACTACATACACATGTACACAAATGTGTGTATAATTCTATGTGTGGTATTAGTGGGCGATTGTCTCTTGCTTTCCCACACTTTTTGTCTAGTCTTCAATGTTTTGACCATTGTTAGTATATTGACGTCCACTGCATTTAAGTGCTAGACAAATCTGTGGTTTTCTTATATTAATGGTCAAGTCTTAAAGGCTGGCAAGTTAATACACGTAGTATGAGTATCACTGGCTTCCTAACGGATAGTTGGAGCAACGCCTGTCTTTGTCATTATCACCACAGCAATTTTGCTTTCTGATTTGTATATCATTAGCCTTTTCGTGATATCCCATGATATTTGAGGAGTGTGATTTGGCATGCTGACAATAGTTTTTGACACTGATGCTAACGTATTCTCAATTTCCTCTTCTTGCAGTCTGGAGAGCCGGGACAACCCTTTTCTTCCCGGCGGGGAGTTGTCACGCGAGGCAGAGGACCTCCTGTCGAGGGCGACAATCATCCGAGACCACTTCTACCTTAATGAGGACGAGAAGAGAACGCTGCGCGAACAGCAGCAGCTACAACTACAGCAGCAGCAGCAACAACAACAGCAACAACAGCCGCCACAGAAACAGCAGCGGGGTACCAAACATGTTCAGATAGTGGACCATCAAGATGGGCGTATCCACAGCCCATCAGAGCGTGCCCCCTCCTCTCCCCCACCACAAGGGGCCGTGGAAGAGAGAATCTCGCCGCAGTCGGCTGCAAACGCGTTGGCCGCTCCGGTCTCTGCGTCCTCCCCCAACGGCGGTGACAGTCATCAGCTCCAGCCAAGGGAGAACGGGAAGGTGGGCGATGGGGCAGCCGCCTCACCAGACACTGTTAAACATGCTATTCCAGACGGTGAAGGTCAGTCGTTACCCCAGGGTCAGACCGGCCCGGGCGGCGGAGCTTCTCAAAGTAGTCCCTCCGGGGGCGGGGACTTGCAGGTGCATGACTCTGACAAAAAGAAGAGGAATAAATGCTGCTCTATAATGTAGACTACTAGACGATGATGCCGATGGTGCTGCAGCTGTTGGGCAGCCTCTGCTTAAAAGTGCAGTGTCTTGTCCGTGAGCTATCATGCGATTAACCGAATGAACCGGGGCTGTGGATTTAAGTTGTCTGCCTAAATGCAATGTTGAATCAGTGCACTGGCATGCGGTTAATCGGTTAATCGTATGCGGCTATTACATAGTCAGTGATTCAAGGGAATGTGTTCACATGGATATAAGTGTTCAAGGGATATAATGATCGTATACAATTCTGCTGGATGTATCTAAACATATGGATTATTCTGGGCATACAAAAAAAAATTCTTATTCGTCTTTTTGGATCACGCTACCTAACCGAAATCTACTTACTATATTCTCTTTTATTGTGTGTTCAATATCAGCCATTGTGGTGTTTAGAAGATTATCGGATATATCCATGTCGGTGTAGCCCCATAGCGGAGCGAATGTATGACAGTGGCAGTGCAGTTGCTTTGGCAGAGGTTCCTCCACATCCGTAATGCTGAGACGCAAAGGACACGGGCGACTACTTCAGCTGTTCTTTCATGGTACACAGACGCTTAGGTCATGCTTCATTCTGAGAGTATCCACTTGTTTCTGTTATGTTAGTCCAGGCTGTATTCAAGTTATATATTTTCCTCCCTTCTCTCGGATTACACACGATGATTATGTTGCTGTGTTATATTTTGCATCCACTCCAAATGTCACTCTCATGTCTCGCTGTCATTGTTCATGTGATCGGTACCTTACAGTTCTGTAATGGTGGCTACGCAAGGCACTTTTCCTTACTGTAATATTAGTCCTGTTGGTTGCATGCCTTTGCTCTCTTTTGGATGAAACAGTGTTTGGAGCCCCCAATCGGCCTCTGGTGTTTGACCTATAACCCCAGGCCTTTGGCCCACGAAAGATGAAGCAATATGTTTATTGCTCGTCATCGATATAGGTATAGAGATTACAGTTGTTATAATAAGTGATGTCTATATCCACAGAGAGAAGGAAAAGGAGTGAGGGAGGGAGTTTAGAAATGAAGCTTTCCCGAAGATAGGGTCAGAAAGGTCTACAACCAGAAGGTAACAGGCACTATTAATAGAGCTATTCTCGAGGCGTTGCTGGAGAGGAGGGTCGAGCAACTATGGTAATATCCTCTACCTTTTTTGCAAAGAATCCGGTCCTTCCAACAAGCAACAAGTAATGTTGGTCAGCGATTGCTTGATCAGACCGACGCTAAGAGCCTATTGGAAGATCCAGTACACATCTCAATGATGGGAATCCCCAGCCATTTTTTGACATGGTGGAAGTGTTTGATGAATCAATGTTTGGTTGTCAAGTGATATGGCCTTGAAGGCAAGACAATTTAGTAAGGAATCAGTGATGGCAAGAAGCACATATATGCGGCAGCACTGTGTAGATTGGAGAAGAGCTTTAAAAAGAGATGAATGAAAAGGAAAGAAGCTGAGCGAGAGTGTTCAGCCTGAAGACCACATTAAAAGGGTGGTGCGAGGGGGGGTCGGGCAGGGGTATAGAGGTGTCATTGGTTCGTTCAGAATAGAGCAAAGAGTATACAACTTCCTATTACAAGCTTATCAGCCATGTTGTTGGAGCGTCATATCGTGTCTGTCTGCGAGATCAGATCTGTTGTTAATGAAAGTGAGGTTTTCTGTTGCACGTGTGATTTGTGCGGTATTACTTTTTTTTTTTCAGAAGTTGTTTTTGTTTTTCTTTACAACACAATACGCTTTTTGGTACGTCATTTTTTATCGTTATGACACATAGCATAGTATTATACGACACATTGACCATGCCCATTGTACAGTAAGTCTCATTACAAAATACACTGCACATTACGACATTATACAACGTTTCATAACAACATGACGTTCTCGACATCCGAACATTTGCATGACACGATGTTGCAAAGCATCACATGATACATTTTAGCTTTTTTTCAGCAACGACAAATGTGCTTTACATTTTCGCCTTACAGTAATCAGTGGATTTTGTTACTGAATTGAGAGCGTCAATTTTGTCACCTGCTGTCAGCATCCACAGGTTTGGGGATAAATCAACGGGAAACAAGGAATGGTTTCCCAGTTTTATCTTTGATATAGAGCAAGATTACTTCATTTGTTACGGCATGACAAACATCGTTCAACCTGTGACAAACCAGCTCTTTGGAGCTTATTTTAAGAATCTCAGTATCATAACTCCGAAATTTTAAGTGTGTAAAGGGATTCCAGAAATGAATCTCATGCTTCTATTGCTAACGTTAGGTATTCTGATACCAACTAAGTTTTCATGAAAAGTGGCAAACGACTGGCTCGTTCAGATCCATTGGTAGCCACATGATGGAGGGAAAAAAAAGGCAGTCACGAGAGCAAGAAGGTTCCATAACTGGTAACATTTACCCATAACCTCTGCTGCTATTTAGGGTGCTGGCAGCAAATGACTATTGTGAGTTGTTCTGAAGTGCGAAAGGAAAATTGCTGTTCATTGATTCAGCATCATGGCTAAATGCCTTTCCGGACTTGTTTGAAGGAAGAGGACAAGCGCCAAAAAGGGAAATGCAGTCAGGGAAAAGTGCGTGCATTTTTTAATACATGTGTTTTGTAAACTGCTGTATGAAGATTTACAAAGGCCAGGTCACAAAGTAGGCATTGTAGACGCGATAGGCAATCACATTACAGAACGCTATTCATTTTGCTGTTTATTTTAAGAATTACAAGATTATAAAATTTGCTATTATTTTCCAGGTTCATTCGTGTACTCATATATCTTTAAGAATGTTCAATTTCCTAAAATAAATGTCTTTGAAGACTGGCATTTTTGAGAAGCAGAAATCACAACTCTATATCTGTGATCTTCATCCTTTGGGAAAAGAAACTGTATCTGATTTTTGCTATAATATACAGATTAATATATGCCATAGATCATACTTTCAATCGAATTGTATAAAGGTGTTATATGGAATCATCTCACGGTTCCTTAAAATATGTTTTGGGTACCAGGATACATCTTCGTCTTTAAGAGTTAGCCCAGGCATATTGCATTTGGAAACGGCTACACTAGTCTGTTGGTTGAGATAATGATACGCTGTAGCATTCGTTACAGAAATAAAAAAAAGGAAAAAGGAATCGCTCTGAAGGAGCTTTCGGTGATAAAGGACAACCGTTCCGGATTCTGTATTTTTTGTTTTCAGATGAATGATTGAAGAATGAGAACCTCAGGGAGTCAATGGGAAATAAATTCGTCGGTGTCCACGCCAAGAGAAATTATGAGAATCCTTGATTACTGACAAAAACAAACCTTTGACAATGCATGCTTATCACAGGCTGTGTACTCTTGCTTCATAATTTCTTCATGATCGTCCTTTGATGTCCTAAAATACCATGAGAACATTCTCTGTGAGATGCCTTGATGAACTGTATGAACATTTGTGTCATGTTATACATTTTAATCGCCCAGCTTTATAGTGTGTTTAGGCGGTGAATAAAGGCAATGCTTTTTTTAGTATTTTACCACATCGTTTTAGTTTCCATTTTAATACCACATGTAGGTCTATTTATAAATGCTTTTGCTCTTTCAAAGTCTTACTTTTGTCTCAGGCAGATATCCACGATAGGTTTTGTTAGGCCGGTTCAATCACTTTTTCTTTCTGGTTTGTTTTTTCGCTTTCAGAGGAAAAAAAAGTTTTTATATATAGCTATGTGACTTGGAGTTTGTTTTCACATTCAGGGTTCATGCTACCACTCGCCGTTGTGATGTATAAGCCGCCTGTGTTTGTATAGCATATTATATAGTATGTATAGTATACATTTTTATTGAAATAAAAGGGGTACCATTTAACCGAACTCTGAAAACGTTTGGAAATTTTTAACTGGATACGTTCGTCGCACAGTGTTCTATAGGTGTATAATTTCTATGAGGTTTTTGTCATTGTGATAATATAAATACTGTACTAGATATCTGATCAAGATTGCAATTATTCCTTCCTTCTCGAGCCTTGCGATCCCACAATAATTTCCGTCTATAGAGGCTGTGTTCATATCAACTTGCAATTATTATGATGAAACGTGCGAGGTCCTTATTCGCAAATTGTCTCTTTTCAAAGTGAAAATGTACAATTTCTGCTTGTTTCCTCTTCGTATAAAGCAGTGCATTTTTGCTTTGTCTAGTCGCAAGAATGACTGTGGTTGTTGGCCATGTTGTATACCGAGTCAGTTTAGCATATCTCTTGAGATGAAAATAACCACAACGTAGTAGTTACAATCGCCCCCAGCACGGACATGTAACCAGTATTTGTTGTGTTACAAATATACTGTAATGTATTATAATACAGATGCTCGCGCCGAGAGTTTTATTTGTAACACATTAGAGAGTTTGTGTTCTTTCAAGTTTAGATCAATATGGCAGAGGTAGGCAAGCGCATACTGCCTATAATTACTTGATGTTACTACCATATTACACGTTACAGCTAGAATCAGATGTGAACTTCACACCCGGTTCAAAACGGGAAGTATGATCGTACTACCAGGAAGTGCTGTATGGACATAATCTTCCTCTGTCATAACGAACTATGAGAAATCCGAACATGGTGCTATACCATGGTTTTGCGCGGTTCAGTCAACCGATAAACTGCGGTCGTATCAACTTGTATCACAAGGGGTCAGCGTGATTGTGGCTGCTGTGTCGTGTTTAGTTATAGATCTATAGTGTCCTGTGAAAATTATATGGAGTTATAGTTTAGATTGGTTTATATGAACTTCAGAAAATACTGGTGTTAGACATTCCTCTTCCTAATGTCTCTTTAGCAGGGCTGTAGGTCTACCTGTATTCTAGAATGAATCAAAACCATAAGCCGTGGCTTTTCCTATGTTACATCACCGCGGATAAAGCCAATTTCTCTATGCTTTCTGGCGTGTTATGAAACAAATTAAAGAAGTATAATGATTAAATTTAAATTAGGGTACATTTCTGAATACAGATATTTGAGAGCTTGGGCATTAACGATAGGATCTCTTACCGTCGTAAGAATTACATTAGGTCTGCATGTTAAGAGGAACTAAGAGTGCATTCAGCACCGATGCGCTAATGTAAATGTAATTCTTACCATTGTAAGAGATCCCTTTGTTAATGCTTAAGCTCTCAGTTATTGTGAATGTTCATATGGTGGTCTTTAGAGATACGCACGAAGCAAGAAAATTCATATATATTGTAGCCATGTAATCCATTAAAAGTGTTTCAAGATATTTTGTGAGTTGCAGTTGAGTGGTGTAAACAGCTACAAATGACAGTTGATACTGATTCAAAAGACATATGCACTGGGAAGTGGTTGAGCAATTTTTAGACGTTGAGATTTACTGTCCTTGTTGACAAAAGACGTTGTATACCCATATCATGATAATATGACTTAATCCGTTGTTTTTTCAAGTGTTGATGTCACCAAATTTCCATGATTTCATCACTGCTCTATAAGCCTATTAAATAGGACGAACTGAAACATCATACTGTACATGGAAACACTACATCCGACATGTTTTGGTGCGGAAAAGGTAATACGTAGTAACGGGGGTTAATATGTGCTGTGCAACATTATACGCCAACAAAGACGATAAACTAAAATGTTGATAAGAATAATAAATGATAGTAACAATTCCATAGTGATTCTTTCTTCGTATTTATGTATATGACTGTTTCACGCTGATGTCTTCCGACAAAAGAGCTTAATTTCGCCAAAACTGTCTTTTAAGAAAATAATGGTTCTGTTAAAATATAGCTCTTTGCTTCAAGAAAATGTTTTTTCAATATCTCTTACTTTATCAAGGGCATTTGTAGTTCCCCAGAAATATCTTGTTAAGAGATGAATATTGATACGTAGGTCCTGAATATGCAAAAAAAGTGATTTTGGCGGGAAAACCCAACATAAGCTCTTTTCTCGGAAGACGTTTGACGTATGCTTTCACACTGTTTAGTTCATGTGAACTTCCTGTAAACAATTCTAAATGAACATTGATCAGGCTGGCCTTTTATTTGTGTTCGGTACATGCTTTGCTGTGTGGACCTGAGCACATCTGTAGTATTTCTTGTATGTGTGTGTGTGTGTAGATGGGCCAATGGCCTACATGTTTTACGCATTTGAATGACCGAGGTAAAAGTTGCTTTATAACGAACGTTTTCTCTAATATCGCGAGCTGCCATTTTTTATCATTTCTTTATGAATTTCATAGTGTATTATCTTTTTTTTTCTTGTTTTATGTGTACATATTACCCGTTGCTATTCAAAAAACATCGTGTGGTGAATGTCCCATATGTTTCGTTTCTCTTTTAAGAAAAAAACAAACACGGGCGCTTAACAATCCTTTGACGAAAGACACTATCTGCAATTTATTGAATATTTATTGTAGAAATTCAGGTATATAGCTGCATTTTTAACGACAAAGTCCTCGAAAGTTGAAGAGTTTTATAAGTAATAAAATGCAGAGAATATTTTCACTCACAAAATCAATTCATGCCATTATATTGTTTGGGTCAATGCTTTGATTCAGATTGTAGTGAAAGATAAGAATGAATTCGAATGTGAATTTCTGTTACAGGCATCTCTGAATTGTTCTTTTTAATCATCCATAAAGAAAAAAAACCCTTTTTATTTGAGTTTACAGTGTCGATGTTAAGGAACTCTTAAACACACGTAATCCGAAATGATCGTCATATTTACAGTATAACATGAAAAGGTTGAAAGTTGAAATGAATTCATGTAATGTAGCGAGTAAGTAGGCACTGAATTTAGTCCCAATGGGCAGGCTGTTTTAAAAACAAACGATAGAAGTAACTGCTAATTATGTATTCCTTTTACATGTTATGCAATACTAACTAGAGCATCGTGTTTAAAAAAAAAAGAAACTTACGGATAATCTTTTTGCCGAAATTGTGGCCTTTTCTTTACCTCAAATCACAGTATTTAAAGTTAGAAATTATGCGAAGATGAGAAAACATTCGTTTATCTTTCTGCCAGAATCTGGTCGATCAGTTGAATGTTCGGAATATCCATAGTAAGGACAATAGTTACGATGGTTAAATAGGCAAAATGGACGATGTTTTTATTTGTTCATGTTTATTCTGCGTATAACTGAAATGCCCTATTCATAACTGATGAATTAGCTTTTTTGCAAGGAAATAACCTCAGCTTGCTTATGTATAATTCTCTCTCTTTCCCATCATCTGTCACGCTTTAACCTTCCCCTCCTCTCCCCTCACCCCGCACAAACCTCCCAAAAACGTAAAGTATGCAATACCCTGATCTGTTGTCACCACTCTGTTGCAAGATAGACAGTAAAATTTATAGGATTATTACCACACATCGTACAGACAAAGCACTCATAGGTCACACAGCCGATAATTTAGCACAATTTCTACCCATTCCAGTGAGATACATGGCTTTATATGCTCTGTAACTTTCGAAAGTATATAATTATCTTAAATTTCCTATAATATGAGCTGAGAGTATAATTATTCCATTACGACGTTATATTGTCAAATGGTGGCTCAGTAATATTTTGAATATCATAACATGGCGGTTTGTAGATATTATTCCTTCAATACAAGAACTCGTCATATATATATGCGACACACTCTCTCTCTCTCTCTTTCTTTCTCTCTCTCTCCCTCTCTCTCCCCTTCATTGGAAAAAAAGACAAAAGAAAACAGTGTAAGCTACTGCATTTTTTCATTTAATGTTAAAAAAGAAGAAAAAGACAAAATCTGTTGTTTTCGCGTGGTTATTACTGTTGAATGAAATGAATGTCTCGTGATCGACAACGGCTTCAGTGTGCAATAAAGGGACGCTACTGCCTAAAAGGGTGCTGAATAGTTTTCGTGAGTTATATCCCCTAGTATTTGTCCCCTTTTCCATTACCTTGCTCCATGCATACATCATTTTATTATATCTGGTTTCGTTTCGAATTATAAATTTACAGGTGGACAAAAGCTTATTGCTAGGCGTTGCTGCTTTTTTACTTTTTTTTTAACTTTCTGCAGAAACGTGTTTAGGATAAGAATGATACTGATTGATAATTTATTGATTTTATGTCATTAAATGTGCTTAATTTATGCCTCTTTCTTGTTGGTGTCATTACTGTTTCTTTATCTCAAACTTTAAGAATATTTGAAGATTGTCCCTATATGGTAAGTAGGATGATGCTGTACTTAATGATCGACTGATTAATGCTGTTCCACTTCATAATGATGAAGAATCATAAATGATAGTAGGACTTTTGTTGACCCCCGCGGGACATTGGTTTACAGTGCCGCGGAGAAGCAGCCTGGTCCCCCAATTCTAAAGCCAGGTATTCATTTATACTAAGTCAATGGGGAAAGGAGTGTCTTTCCAAAGGACAACACAGCGTGAACCGCTCGGCTTGCGAGTCCAGAACACAAACCTTAGACTTGAGAGCTTTCAGTTTCTGAGTATCACCCATGAGTCATAAGGCCACGTTGCCTCCTGATGATGATGATGATGATGATGATGATGATGATGACGGTTATGGTTACTGGTGGTGGTGATAATTATGATGAAACATGATGGTAGTGTGATGGTGATATACAGCAGGCTTTCATGATGATGATGATGATGACGATGAAGATGCTGAGTGTAATGGCAATGATTATGATGATGATGATGATGATAATGATGATGAAAATTAAATGCCTAGTTCAAAGAGTTTCTTCACTTTTAAAAAATGCTGATGTCGATGAGGGTGTGAATGACCTGATCATGTTTCAGCAGTTTGTGAATGATTTTGAAGATGATCAAACAACGTATACATAACTTATCTGATGAGCAAGGGTGCAGGACTAGTAATAACTGCTTGGTGCTGGGCGTGCAACATCTATAGAGCTCACACTACTGGCACTGGTGCCACTCAGTCAAAGAAGACGCCGAAAATTAAAAGTGAGGAAAAACTTATGGAGGGAGAGCTAGCAATTGAGAGCTTGCGCAATAACGATGGGATCTCTTACCATAGTAAGAACTACATTAGTGCATCGGTGCTAAATGCACCTTTTGTCGCGATCAGCATGCAGGGTTATCGTAATTCTTACAGTTAGAGATCCTGTCGTTAAAGCGTAAGTCTCAAGTAGTAAATGCTATTTATATAATCTGGGAACACATATCAAAGCCACTAAACAATTTGAACTATCTGAAACAACGCATTGTTCCAGGGATGTACGTGGCAACCCCCAACTTCCCATCCCCTCTCCGTATGCACAAGTTTATGCACTCCTGAAACTGATACCAACAGTTAGCAACAAAGCTATGAACATATAAATGAAGTTACTTTTATAAAGCTAGGTCTATTTTTAGTTTTTAGGTATGCATGTAGACACTGTCATTTCCCGGGAAAAACCTGCGTTCATACAATTAGAGAGATTTTGACAGTTTAAAGTGGTTAATGTGGAGCAATAGTCAACACTTGTCACAAAGTCGCATGCTAGCGCGAGACCGGATTTAGTCGCTCTAACCACATATGTGCGATACGAAGGTCGACTTCACCCGCCACGCCGGGCTGCCCAACTGAGAGAAGCGAATCACGGACTAGACCATCTGGTATCAAGACGCTCAGTCGGCAAGTAACCTAGCAAGTAGAAAACTTGTGTACATAGCGTAATGCACGGACCTTGCTGTGTGCACTTGCTATGCTGGAGGCTCGTCATTACGAAAGTTAATAATTAACTGAGGGGAAAATGTATGTTCTTTTTTCACCTCCGGAAAGGCCTTAGCCAAAGAGGCACAGTGTTAAGATTGTTAGTAGACTTTTCAAGGTTCAATCTGGACTGTCCCGAAAATATGTCCTATTGCTATGCGCATTATTATATCACCCATCCTCTCCTTTCTTCCGAAGGAAAGTCTGGCTTCCTCCCTCGCCTCTTACTTATAAATTTTCGTTTTTACATTTGTTTTATTGAAGGGGCGATGCCTATGGAGAAACCGTTGCGCTCACAAAGGGCATTGATAAACTAGATCACAGACTTCACAGGTAAACCAACAAGTTTTGGGTGTAAACGTCTACTGTCTCCCTTTGGCTTTCGCTCATGGGCTGTCTCCGCGGCCTCTTCTTTAATAGTGGCGTAACTATAAATGGAAGCGGCACCTTTCTTGCCTTGCTCTTGACGCCACATTCGAAATGGAAGAGCTCCGTTCTTGACATACGCCCCGCTGCTGTTAGAGGAAAAATACTTGCTGTTTCCACTTTTCGACACGGAGGCATTACTGCCAGAATCTAGGTCATGAAATGAGCTTTCTCTGCCACAAGGGATGCGGATTGTGCTTTGTTCTGAGGTTATAGATGATCTGGACGTGACTGGAGAAGAAGGCGGTGTCGTCAGTGGTGGTTGGTCTTCGAATCTGACGCTGACATTTCGCAGGGTCGTGTCACTGTCAGAAAGAGCCAGTCTGTGCCTTAGGGGCATGAAACCACCTTCGCTGCTGCTGTTACTACCATATACAGAATAGAACTGAGACGTCCGCGGCGGGGGTGGCACTATTTTAGTTTCTGGGTGGGCTTGTTTGTACCTCCTGACGTAGGCACGGTGCATCCGCCGCAGACGTCTGAGGTAGGTCTGATAAATGTAGAAACCTTCCAGGTTCCGATCGGCGCGCGCTTCCAATGTTGCCTGCTTCTGACGTTTGCTTTGAGTCGTCAACTGAGAGTCTGCTACTGTTAGTAAAGTGCCTAGATGAATTCTGGGTAACATGGTGGAAGGTTACGATCTGGCACTTTCAGTCTTACAGGTCACAATATACTTTATGGGATTTAAAAAAAAACACCTTTATAGCAATCGAACTGCATGTCATGCCAGATTCAGATACTTCAACATGTCTTCAGTGCTCTTTGACGAAGTGTGTTAGTTGACATGTGACACTCATTAAGGCATGTTTGAAGGATGATGGAGATTGGCTTGCTTTGACTCTTATGCAGCATATCAAATAGAAGCCTTCAGTTTACATCCCTGTATCGAAAGTAATAGAACACGCTGAAAACAGAAATCTTTATATAGATGTCTGAAGCACGGGTGGAGAAGAAGTGTAAACGTTAGACCTCATACTGTCCACTGCCCAGTTATCACTGGAGAGGGCTCCAGAGGTCTTCTTCACAGCAGATCCTCTGAAAAGACATGAAGCAGAAGCGTAAAAAGGGTCCAAAATGGATGGATGGTTGAATGGATGGATGGATGGATGGATGGATGGATGGATGGATGGATGGAAATGGATGGATGAATGAATGAATGGATGGATGGAGGGAGGGCAGACTGACGGACGGAACAACGGATGGACGGACGGACGGGATGGATGGATGGATCGATCCATGGAGGTATGGATCGATGGAAGGATGCAGAAAGGAGAATAATAAATGGTAATCAAAAGGTGCACATAGGATGTTTATCTTTGTTAAAGATAAATATCTCTTTTTTTAAATATTTATACTCTCTCTCTCTCTCTCTCCTTTCTCTCTCTCCCCATATCTTTCTCTCCTTTCTCTCTCTTTCTCTCTCCCCCGTCCACCTATCAACTCCCATAAACAGTACAGTGTCTTTGCCAAATATGAAAAAAAAAATTACATGTACTTATAGATAAAAGACGTCTTATCTTAATTTTGAGCTTTGTCAATAAATTAAGATCTCATGTAAAACTAATAGCATGTCCTTTGAAACAACTGCAGCCACACCTCTCCCTACTTCAACCTGTCTGCTTGAGTATTGAATGTACAAACAATGGTATTAGCGAACATAATCATATCATTCAAAAACTGATATAGGCTCAAAGTGACGGCCAATCGCACACTGAGGTAAGGACAGGCCGTGCAGGGGCACATTCATTGTTTACACAGTCTGTCTGTCTGTCTACCTGTCTGTCTGCCTGCCTGCCTGCCTGCCTACCTGCCTGTCTGCCTATCTGCCGGCCTGCCTGTCTGTCTCTCTCTGTCTGTCAGTTCTTCCGTCCGCCCCTGTCTGTCTGTCTGTGTCTGCCTGTCTGTCTGTCTGTCTGTCCTCCATACGTCAGTCAGTCTGTCTGCCTGCCTGCCTGCCCGCCTGCCCCCTACCTGTCTGTTCGTCCTTCCTCCGTCTGTTCCTCGGTCTGTCTGTCCGTCGTGCCTCTGTCTGTCTGCCTGCCTAACTGTCTTTTCTGTCTGCGAGGCCATCTGTCTGTCTATCCTCCCCTCTTTGTGTTTATTGTTTTAATTCAAAATATCACAACAGCACATTGCCTACTGGAGAAGAGGCGCTTACTACTGGAGATTTCTTAATTTGCACCTGCTTCGGTGAGGAGTCGGAATATTTTAGAACATAACAGATATTTTTTAACTTCACTGTAGGGAAAAATAAATACAAAGCGCGTGCACTTTTCGTGGACTTACAAATTTCCCAACTAGCCATGCTGTACTCATTGATTTTTAAATTAAACTGCTTCAACATTTTTTTTTTAAACTTTGCTGCCTTCGTGATCTGTTTTCTCAAGATGTAATCGTAGTAGGATAACGATTGATAGTAGGGCACAAAAGACTTAAGAATTGTACACAGTAAAACAACAAAGTAACAGTTAGGATAATGTTAGGTTATGCCCAACGCTTCTTTGATCATGCCCTATATTCAGAAACTTCTTACCTCTTATAAGGAATTGGACCGTGCTGACAATAAACTTTCCTTTAATCAGGATCCATTTTTTCACATGTGCTTGAACTTTCTCTTTTATCTTTTGTCTAAATTAGAAATCGAACCGAAATCAAACACGGGGAAGAGGCACTTACTACTACGTTCTCCCACCTATATATGACACTCCACCGTAGCCCACTTGGATCTATCGGTGTCAACCAACCCTTTGAAGCCCTGGAACTTGTTTTCTCGCTATTCAACTTCAAGAATCGCCTCAAGCCCTTGACTGTGTTGCGCCGAGCGGGAATGCCTCGGTCCTCTTTTATGTCTTTAGTCTTCACACTTACTGACTTAGATACCAGGTATGATAGTGCTAACGATAGGGTCTAGTCTATTATGTTGATTGTAACGACTGAGAAGAAAACAACTATTGAGAAGTCATTGTAGCGATTTTGGTTAGGAGTCTCCCCCGTTACAATACAATAAATCTTCGGTGTCTTTTACGCTAAGACTGGTAGGTGTGGTGATTGACTCTTCGCTTGTGTACATATGTAAGCTGACTGAAAAACGGTTTGTAAGCTACTGAATGCGGACCCTAACAATGATCATTCATCTACAGTTCAATTCGGTCTGGCAACCACCTTCACTGGGCATCCACCACCCACTCATTTGACAACCGGGAAACACAAAGAATTGTTGTGTTGTCGTCTACATTGTATTTCACGCTCTGGTCGCAACCACTTTTCAAACAAACAAACAAAAGTTGCAAGCAAACAAGCGCACAGGAGAAAAAAACTGCATGATTCCAGTGTACTGTCTTTGGTAATACAAAAATCGAAGGTAACAATTTTTCGCTCGATGTAGACTAGAAGCGGCCTGGTCAGAGGAGTGTTTTCTTTCTGCAGACTGGATATCTCGAGATATAGAGATTTAGATTTACCTATTTTTTAAAATCTCTTTTTGAATTTCTTGTTTAAGGTTCTCTGTACCACATATGGGACTTCCGAATATATAAACATATTGTTTGTTTGTTTGTTTGTTTGTTTGTTTGTTTGTTTGTTTGTTTGTTTGTTTGTTTGCCATTTCTCCAGCAAGGGAAAGGTCCGTCAGACATACCAGAATTCGCCAGATACTGTCCAGCACGTGATCAGCCTCATCAAGATTAGCACGAGACAGAGCGAAGAATGCATGAGACACAATGTATAACCCATTGGATTATACTCCTCAGACTTTTGATTAATGCAACAGATTGTATTTGGAGATTATGGTTTCTTAAAGAAACATTTATAAAACAACAACATTTCTTAAGCAAAGTGTTGATTTTGCTCTCTAGAATCTGACATCCCTTTTATGACTATATGGATAAATTTTGATAGTTTAGTTCCACGTTTATCTTCAGGCTTTGTTGACTTGTTCAATGGTCTTCAGAGTTTTTTTTTTTTTTTGGAAACATACAAATCACAAGTAACATTGAGCCATTTTATTTTGAGACTTCCAAATACGACTGATTTACTACATTGAGATGGCATGCATCATACTAAAGTTTAATGTCACAGCATTAGGAATGACTTACGTCACTAGGAATGACTCAGGCAGGACGGGCTAACATGGAGCCGGGTCCTGGGGTAACGCATGCCGAGGAGTCTTTTTATGATAGAAAAATGAAGCGGAACCATTAGATCCTTGAGATTACACATGTGCATTAATTTTGAGGTCACTTCCTTGACCATTTTAGCAGCACTGACTCGGATCAGAGGTTTGAAAAGATAGGGGCCGCCAATGAGCTCTGTTCTCTTGAAATAGCCTGAGGCCTCAAAGCCCTCAAGTGGCTTTTCATTGGGGTGGGTCAAACGAGGAAACACAGCAAAAAACTTTACTCATCATGAGCTATTAAAAGTAATGTACTTTTTTTCAGATCTGATGCTCATCTCCGTTACTGGTGAGTGGGAATAGCCAACGAAAATTAGGGCAATGGACAGTACATAGTATTATATAGCAAAAAGATTTGGGCGTGTGTAACCTTGAGAGGGCCAGGAGTGACGGCAACGGACAGTACATAATAAAACATAGCAAAAAAATTTGGGCGTGTGTAACTTTGAGAGGGCCCGGAGAGTCTTTGACTGGCATAGACAGAGCCTTAAGGCAATTGCCCTATCTGCTCACTGGTTAATTCGTTCCTGGACTTACAGTTTTTATTTGAATAAGACATTTCGTGAGAATTTGGCACCAGACTGAAACTTTATGATGATGCCTACTATCGTGGAAGTTCATGGATAATGTTTCAATAACAACCCTCGACTAAAGTCGAATGACCTCATATTACTTTGTCATCTACTGAACATCCCTTCATCATTGCCAAGGGCTTTCCCATCTTCAGTTTAATGAAATTACAAACCTTTCGCGGTGTAACAAAAGCAATGATGTCGATTATGACGATGACAAGCATAATGAAAACGACGGCCATGATGACGATGATGATGATGGTGGTGGTGGTGGTGGTGGTGGTGGTGATGGTGATGGTCATGGGATGGTGATAAGAACGAAGACGTAGCAACCCTATATCATAGTGAGGATACAGAGAAAGGAAAGAACGGAAAATGTGACAACAACGATGATGATGATGATGACGATGGTTATGGGAATGACAGTGAAGACGATAACGTTAATAATAATGATGACGAAGAGGACGATTATTATAGTATGATGACGATGACGACTCGTGCTACTGAAAACAACGCTCCAATAATAATACTAGGGTAAATTATATTTTTTACCTTCGAGTAGCTTAGAATAGTCCACAAGTCATGATAATCAGGAACATTTGGCGTTAAGACACATCTAAGAATAAATCAAGTGATTTTCATACAGCACAAAGCGATCACAAAATAACGATAACGATTCATTATACCATATGCTACATATTACATGTAATATGCAATAGGCGTGTTATATATTTTGATCTGTAATTTAAGTTACATTGCACTTGTGTTAAAGATTTTCCTATAAAATCTTCACCACTATCATATCCCTTGTGTTAACAGATAGCGTCTCTCACTTACCTGAAGCATGTATCAGGAGGTCTATAAAATTTGAGGCCTTCTTGAAGTCCTGTTTGAACACACTTAAGCCTACAAGCCCTTTTTCATGCTTTCTTAGAGGGGGAAACGCTAAGCCTTCTCGCCTTACCGCGATACCCCTGTCTTAGATATGGAACATTACATGCAAATTGCTTTTCAGTGAAATAATGGGTACACTTTTGCCATTCTCCGCCCCGGCGCTGGCTCGGGGTCGGAATAGATTTCCCTATTCAAACTTCTGGCACCGCGACAAGGAATCGTTCGACATCGTCAAGCGTTGGCAAGCAGAGAACGATAGCGTGACAATGTTTGCCGTGAAATTAAATTGAGAAAAGAATAGCCCCCGAAATCGGAGTCTGTCTAGTCTAGATTAGAGAGGGGGCTCAGGGAAAACTTTGGAGCCATTTTTCTAACTGGTCGATTGAGATAGATTGCTCTGTGTTTTTGGCCTCGCCCGCTATCAATAGCCCAATTGTGGGGGCTTTTCCAATCGAGTTTCAATCGATTCGTGTCGGCACGGCCGGATGGCAGCATTCGCCCACCAGCTTAATATCGGAAGTAAGAAATTTTATTGGCGGGTTCCTAAGTTCCCTGCATTATTTATCCGAGCCCGGTTCATAATTAGTGAGGCGATAACTGCCTACTCACTGCCCCTCCCCTCCTTTCAACCCTTGGGAAGAGGATTGATTAATCTCACCCTCATCCCTATATCCCTTCCAAGTCTTTTTGCAGATGCTGCAAAAGTGCTATTTTGCAGTGCTTTTTAGCATTGCTTGCTATTTCTGAACCCAGAACTTCTCGTCCCCGTAACCCCCTTCCCGCACGACACAGATTGCGGACATCCCACAGGAACCATTCCGCTGCTTGCTATCCCCTGACTCACCTTAGTAAGCTGCCAGAAAAAAAATTGTTGACGTTTTCATGCGGGTACACTTTTTATATTATTATTGTGTGATACACCAGTTATTAAGCTGTACCAGTTCTTGATTAACCTATAGAATAGACGGTAGAATGGGTGGAGATTCACACAGACACGCTCACACCGCCCCTTCCATACTCATTCACGTTCTATTAATCAAATTAAATACTTTTATTCACCGTGTAGGGAAATTGCTTAATAATGCAATACAGTTCTATGAATTTATTCATAATACTGATAGACAAGAACAATAAACAATATACATATAGAAACACAGTAGCATTTAATGAAATCCATAACAAAGTTATTGCTAGTAGCAGCAGTGCAGCGCCTTTATTTATCCCTGAGTCGAATGAGGAAATAGGAGTGAAATATCTTTTCCAATGACACCACAGCGTAAACCGCCCGGCCAGGAAGTCGAACACACAAACCTCAGACTTGACAGCCTTCAGTTTTCGAATACGACTCACAAACCGCATGGCCACCTTGCCTCTCAAATAAGCGTAGGTTACAGGCCTGTAATTGTACTTTCACTATTGGGTCCTACTACTTAGGGGTTATATTTCATTTTCCCCTTTCCCTCTTTTGGCATGCCCTGCTTCCAGTGATAAGGGCTCCAGGGGGCAAATTTTGATATCATGGGAAACTGTGTCCATTTTTACTCTATTTTGCCAGGCACTATTTAACCCTGAGCGGAACTGCCAGGTCAAGGGTGTTTTCAGGCGGAAGAGGAGGGGTTTGGCGTTGACCAGTGAAAAAGGTAGGCTCTATTGCTCATATGTTTATTGTACGAAACATGAGCTTAATAAAGTTATTGTTATTGTTATTGTTATTATTGTTATTGTTTACAAAAAGCAACCAAGCTCAAAATTTCAATGGGCTTGCTAGGGTTGGGTCAGTCTTAAAGTGTAGAACACATAATGAACTTCAATCTGATATGGGTCTGGGTGAAAGCTAAAATTTTGGGTTCAGAGGGCAGCTCAGAATGTTAATATAGCCCATAGAGGAAAAAAAGGTTCCAATCCCGTTACAGGTCTATAACCTGTATATGAATATCCACAAATATACAGAAATGGTGTACAAAATATTCTAGTCCTCTCGTCGCCTCGCTTCCCTCCTTATTCTTGTTCTCTGCTCAGTCCTGCGAATTCTCGTAACACTCGATAAAATTTCCAAGTCACTGATCAAGATCATCTTTCCCAGGGCTAGATGTCTTTCCTCGCCTTCTGGGGATCCTTTCATATGAATGGTGACATTTAAGACCCTCACAAACATGTACATACACACACCACGTGCACATGCC
>JAWQUT010000014.1:28847-59324 GCA_033807755.1 Ellobium chinense | reverse complement strand
GGGGCGGGTGCCCCTTACAGAGCGGGATCCTGGGCCATGATCCATTCGGCGTTTTCCAAAATCTGCACCTGCCATGCATAACGATTAATGCAGATTTTTGTTAATAACATTTGGTGTGACGAACCAATAAAGCCACTTGGGTGAAAACAACTATTGCCTCTTTAGCGAGGTAAAGAAAAAGAAAAATCTTTCTTTCTCTACTTCAATGCAGCCCGATGTAGCAACGTGCGATCAAACGTTTCACGGCTACTGTAATGAAGATTGATAAATATTAATACTGTTTTCCCCAATAAAGGCAATAACGCTAGCAATACGACCATTGCTAGAGGGTTCGTAGCAACCTACGATTTTGTTGTTGTAGAGCCTGATAAGAGATGGCTGGTGTTTGAATAACGTGAATCTGTGCAGAGACCTTACAGGGTGGAGCTCGACGTTGTTATATTGAGACCTTTCTGCGTTCTTCTGTAAAGGGACACTTTTTTACTACTGTACGGTTAATAATGAAATCCGCAGGACCAAAATGTTTTGCTCGATGAAGAGTTTTGGTTTTAGACATAGCCTAAAAAGAGGAAAATAATGGTGGATTCTATTTTCCTTTCGTATTAGTGATACTTTTGATTTAACCGCTTTCGTTTTAATTGTTGTCCCGTGTATCATTTTCTTGTGAGCAGTAGCAATGGTGTGCAGAAGGGCCTAGAACAAGGATCACTGAGTATATGCAAACCCCGCCAATCGGCATGTTGTTTGTGTCAAAAAGCATACGCTGACTAGACTGCGCTTCACGTTTTTCGACATGCTGTGTCATACATATATTATGTAGATTGTATCTGTATGCCCTCTGCTCATCACATTCTCTATTCTTAATCTGATATGTATATTGAATCTATATGCCCTGAGCAGCATGCTGGTATTTCTTTCTATAGTTTACCATATTTTCTTTTGGCTTCCCGATTTTGAGAAGTAATACAAACATACTTCATCATGAATAAAAGACATGAGAAAATATGGCGAAGGGATGAAACAATGTTTTTAAAATATGCGGAATTTCCGACAGTTACGTTAAACTGTCTGAAGTTTAGCTTGATTGCTTGTTTGTTTGTTTGTTTTTCTCCACAGAGTTAACATCTGTTATTCTTTGATGTATACCGGTACTACATATTCCTCCCTGTTAGCGTGTAACATTTAACGCTATTTGGTACCCCTACTCGACCACTTGGGCACAGTCTCCAGAACGCCTAGGGCACAGTCTACCTAGGTAACCCTACTGGCCAACTCATCCTTCTGGATAATTTGCAATCATCGTGTTCAACGTTTGGGCCCCCAAATAAGAAATAAAATAATACGATGCCGGGAGATGTGGTGGTGGTGGCGGAAGGGAGGAGGGAGGAGGAGGGAGGAACTAGCCTGACACTCAGTAGATCGCAATGATACATCAAGACCGAACCATTCTCTGTCAGATTCTGGATTCATGTCACATCAAGATGCATCTGCTAATAGATATCACCGAGATTTCGATCTTTCTGAAAAAGTTTCACTCAGTTTGCTTTGTAACTTTTCGAGTACCGGTACTCCTGTTTGGTTTATCAAAATAAAAATAAAAAAATATGAAGGTGGCCCATTGCGACTTCCAAAGGCCTGCTTATTCAATAACTTTCTTAAATCTCTGAAGAGCACACACTGAAGCTGTCACTACTGTGATCACTAAAGACTAGCACTGAGCATTCTGACAACTTTCTCTGCCTGTTTCATAACCAGGTGGACTGGAGAAAATGTGAATAAAGGCATCTGGGCTACATCATGATCATTTCATGAATCGAAACCACGACAATTTTTATTCTGAATCCAATACCATAATCTTACATTGCATTTAATACCTACCAGAGCGGTTGCCCTTTTCGGAGACTGATTTTTCAGGGGTCGATGTTTTAGTAGATAAGCGATAAGACAGAGAGGGAAGAGACCACTGTATTACTGTTGCATTAATGAAACCTCCCGAAGGATTCAAACAAGGAGCACTCCATTCAGAAACAGAGTTATCTCTCGCAACTGTCATGGCGCACAATCGTATTGTGGTAAGTGATAAAGGTGACCGGTGAAACCATACGCATTAGAGGAAATTCTTAAGCGTACACAGTTTTAAGCTTAGTCTACGAGGCAGTATTCAGGGACACTCCCATCTAATGTTTGGCTAACGGTTTAGAGTAGGGTTAAGAAAGAAAGGTCAATCTTGGCGGCTTAGGAATAGGAAGTTAGGGACAGTCCCTGACCCCTACGCACGGCTACTACTCCTACTACTCCTACTAACTACTAACTAGATATTATCACTGACAGTGTGAATGTCTAGGAACTCTCTTCGCTTTGTCTTTTCTAATTCTGCCTCTAGCTCTGAATCAACCACTGTATGGGGCAGTCCTAGGAAGGAACTCCAAATAAGGCTCAACCCTGATGCTTTCATTTGATGGAAATTAGGGTTAGGGACGCACCTCAACTGATGCTCTTGTCTTGATGGGGGTTAGGCACAAGGGGCAGGGTTTGGGTTGTATCAGAGTACGAGCACCCTTGTCGGCTACAAAATGACTATCTTTCTTGGCATATTCATTGTTGATGTTTCAAGCTTTCTGATTGGTTTTTGTGAAAGTAGGTTGTCCAGTGACTGTTGCTGTGCAAAACTACATTTAAAACATCAAACCAAAAGTTGTTATGCATGAAGTTTAACTAAAATAATGAAGACTAGACCCATTTGCAGCCAGTACATCTTCATTGTGACTACTGACAAGATTGCAGTGCGACTAGGGTATGTATATAATTAGGATTCATGTTGGAAAAGAAACTAAATCTAAGCAAGTTATTGTTGACTTTACTTGTTACAGGACATATAATCAATTAAATTGCTCCTCATCTCATCAACACTTGATTCATTTACCTTGAATTTTCCTAAAACTGGGTCGCACTAGGGACCTGTGGTCGCACTACAGTTTTCCAGGTTTGCTGGGAAATTTGACTCAGGATAATGAAATAAAGATATAACCACCAAACAAAAGACAAGAAGAGTTAGGTGGACATTCCCTGGTCCTCAGTAACAAAAGGCACATCACTTTTGGCCATTCAAAAACTTCTAAAGACAAAGTCCAAGAAGGTAATTCCAATTTTAAAAAATGATTGCCAAGGCGTCCTGGTGGCAAACCAGCCCGCACTCTAGTAGGCATCAGTTCTGGTTTGGAGTGTGAGTGGCATTTGGAATTCCTCCAAAGTCCTGCAGTATTAGTGCCTTAGAGTTATTGGAAGCCAGAGTTAGTTTTTGTGTAAAAAAGCACTTTCTCTTTTCTAATCCTGCCTCTAGCTTTAAATCAACCACCGTGTGGAGCAATCCTGGGGAGGAACTCCATATGAGGCTTACACTTGATGCCCCTGTCTTGACTGACATTAGGGTTAGGGACTCACCTTGATGATGCTCTTGTCTCAATAGGGGTTAGGCACAAGGGGTAGGGTTTGGGAGTATAAGTAAGCATTAGTTCTGGTTTGGGGCGCAAGGTGCATGTGGAATTCTTCCAAATCCTGCAATATTGGTGCCTTAGAGTTATTGGAAGTCAGTGCCAGCGCGTAGATAGCAACTTTTTGTGTGAAACCTCTCTATCACACATCTCTTTATACTCTAATGTTGGACAAAGATACTAATTTATTCCAGTTTTTTGGTATTGAGTCCCACATTTGTTATGACATGAAGGGCTTTATGACAAATTGTGTTATCCATCCAGTAATGTTTCTTTTTTTTCCTGTTTACTTTAGGCAGGAGTTTCACTTCTGTAATGGCCCTCCCATGAGTGAAGAAAAGCATTTTGCCATGAAGCCCTTCACATTAATTCAAACCCCTTAATGATCCTTTGGAATTATAGTTTACAAAATTCTGGTGTATTTTAAGAGTATTCTTCATTCAGTGGCAGCATTGTTCATTCTTAGACAGTTGTAAATTGAAAACAGTATACATTTGAATTGACATTAATTAGTACTCAGCTCTGCTCTGTTCTTCTCCTCAGCAATGGTCAACTCTGGCAAGGACTTGGTGGCTATATGATGCCAGTAATCAGTGTCCCTTCAGATCATCCTGCAGAATAATTGCATATTTGCAAGGGTTACACAAGCCAGTGTATCATCCCTTTGGTAATCCTTGTTTAGCTTCTTATTTTGGTGTGTTTATATGTTGACAGCAGTTAATGGCTCAAGATAGGATTTCCATAAGATTACAAAGTTTATAATATGATTGATAGTTCCCTTGATAGTGAAACTACATTTTGGCTTAGCATGTTAACCATCATTGTTCATGGATCATGATCTCTGACAGATCCAAAACTATTGAGCAAACTTTCCAGGTGCTCAGTTAACCAGGGGAAGCCTGCAAAAGACTGAAGTGCATTTCAAATTGAAAAATATATGGGTTAATGAGTATGTATGTGCATGCTAATTATGAACTGTTTTTGTGACTGAGTAATTGTATAAGCATGTCAAATTATATAACTTCCTTTACATAAACACTATTTGTTTATGGACCAGCTGACATAGGAGACCATGTTGTGGCATACAACACCCGACACATTGCAATGAAAGGAGAATTTTGGAGGACCTTCAAGCATTTTCATCATACCAGGTAAACTTCCTTGCAAATAATCAGCAAGGTTTTAACTTTATAATTCAGTTCTGATAAAGATGTAAATTGTTTTGAATATTTTTGTGTCTTGTAATTCTTCAACAGTGGATTAGACTTGGATTCATACTTTCCAGCATTTAAAAATGTGTGTTTTGTGTTTATTGAACATTATGCTATGCATTTTGAAGCAAGCATTGATGCATATCTCTTCATCAGTTAACAGAATGAATGGGCAAAATATAAATTGCAGCTTTTAAAAAATAGTGGTACAGTCCTATATTGAAGAAGATTAATTAGGTCATGGCCGTACAAAACCTTGTAGGTGGTCCCTCTCTGATGGATGTAAAAGAGAGCTGCTGCTGGCCTGGTCCTTCCATCCCCTACCCCACCTTCCCATCTCTTTCCCCATAACTCAAGCACTGTGTTCACTTTCACAGAGCTCACTGTTCTCGGAGCAGGGAATCTCAACACTGCCATGCAGAGGTGGTAGTTACAGTTTTTAAATGGTTTAGACAGAGTGATACTACTCTATTCAGATAGTTACAGTCAAGTAGATCAGTCTCTTATCAAATAATATTTCTCTAATTCTTTTCTTTGCCAGATATGCAGGAGGCTTTTCACGTGCTTCAGCATGGAGAGTTCATGAAATGGATCCAACAAGGGTATGGGCATTTATATATATCATGTCTACCTTTTTGCTTTTACATAAATGTTACTGTAGAAGGCACTTTTATTCTGTTTTCTTTATTTTTATGAAGAGGATTTGTGTGCTAGTAAGATCAGCCAAATGATCATGTAAAAAGACATTGTTACACATGTTCAATTTTACTGGCTGGCCATGAACTGACCACAACAGGTTGTACATGTGTTGTGAAATAGCATTGTTTTATTAGTCTTGCCCCAATTGCCATGAAAGCTCACAGTAAGTCAAATTGAGTCTTTCAGAGTGCGAGGTAAAAACACACAAAAAGCCCTTAAGACTTTCAGATTATGAAATTCTATTGTGATACTTTGCAGAACTACTTATATTCTAAGCTATTAGTATCCCTGATACATAGTTTGGGCAAGAATTATTTTAAAATCACACCTATACAGGCATGAAACATATCGTAGGTCACGAGACAAGGGGATATAACTTGATTTTGCACATGTTAAGAGTAGGGCCACAGAACATGCTGGAAATGGATTGGAAATTGAGGGGGAGGGGGGGAGGGGAATCAGAAGCCGATGGATGTATAAATGGATTTGTTCCAGTTCTTCAACTGAATGGTTTGGATAAATGTTCATTTTTTAAAAATTTCTCAGAGACATTGCTTTTCACATTGCTCTTTCCAAGACCGATGCGGTTTTGATTGATTTCAATGATCATTTTCCAAGTTTGAGCATCAGTGAATTTTTGCATATAATGGAATGTCCACAGACCTGCCTCAATCATCCTTTAGCTCTTTCTCAAATTCTAAAATATGCACATTTGAATGTTGTCATTTTGATGGAGGTTGTCATATTTCAAGTAAGGATATGTTCTTCCTTATGGTAAACTCATCAGCATAAGATAATTCATCAGTACATGTATATCAATTATGGCCAAAAAATTATGTGAAATTAATGTGGATATGTTCATCATTTTCTCAACTTTCCAGTTAATCTTATATCTATCTCATTACCATGTAGATTCTAGAGAGAGCAGTACATACTCGACTGGCTGGACTGGAAACAAGGAGGAAATTGATGGCTCGACTTCATTTGTTTCCTGATGATGTATGTTATTCTTGTCATCTTTCACTAGAATATTTTTCGTATGTACACTTGAACCTGTTTATTATGAAGCTTTTTGTGAGTCCAGACATTGTGAAATGTTATTAATTTTAATCCGAGAAACACACTAAATCTTCTAACACTATATTTACTTGATTCATGCCAAAATATCTCTCTCATCTGCAGTAAATCAGCCCCAGGCAAGCAACTGCCACCCCAGCTTACCCAACTCAATGCTAGATAAAAGCCTGTTGTGCATTTTAGATTTAATTATAACATAGTCCTTTCTGACACACAATCCTGTTAGCCACACTTTGAGCTAGGCTGAGGCTTTATTCATCATCTTGGATAGTTATGAAATAGGCTGAAGTTTTGATTTAGTGGCTACCATAAAAATTGTAGTGTGTTTGTGCTTACATTGTAATGTTATGTGCTGCCATTATTGAAACTCAGCACATTGTCATCATGATGAGTTCTTGTTGATAGATAAATCTTTGCCATCTGGGAATAGAATGGGTGGGATGTAACAGGAAATAAAAGAATTTAATCAAACACTTCATTGTGACAAGATTGAAAGACATGCATGCTCTTTGCAGACTTCAAAAGAGTAATCCTGTTATTTTTTCTTTGCTGATAGATAATACTACAGTGTTCTTTGTAGGAAACTGGACATGTGAGCTTTTGCAGTTTTCTAGAAATTTATGAACTTTTAAGCCGCCAAAAATAATGTGGGTTTGTGTGTGTGTGTACATTTGTATGTATGCGTGCACGCGCACGTGAATGTTTGCCTGCCTGTGTAGTTTTTATTTTCTAAAACAATAGAATTGATATATATCCCACATTGATTAATTGATATTCTATCTATACGCTGATTTAAATAATATTTAAGTATTGTAATGTTCTTCTATTGTTGTTTTTTTTTTTTTTTGGCCACAGAACATACCAGAGGATATTTTGAACAATATCAGTGGTCAGATCAGGCAGGTTCAAGCCGTACCCAAAAAATTGGAGGATTACTCTCAGGAAGAAATTGACAACTTTCCAAGGCTATTTGAGATGTGAGTTGAATGTGTGCTGCGGATAGAGGGTGGTTTGAAATACATTGTTTTTGGGGTTTTTTTTGTTTGGTCAGTACACACAGGCTATAGTAGGATGTAATCAAAACACTTTCTAATAAATTCACACCAATTGGATCAAGTTCATGTTGAATTGAGACTGTTTAAAAGCATTTTCAACTCATGATAACATTTTAGAAATGTGGATTTTGAGACGAAATGGGCTATTGATTTTCTTTTTGTGATGATCATGCAATCTCTAACTTGTCAGCAGCAGTTTGTTGAAGTATATGGGTGGCAAAATTGCCAGTTTCCTAACCAAGGATTTATCATAAAGTGGAAAAGATATGGAATTCAAGATCAGTATACACTCCCTGATATACTTTTTCAGGAAAGTTGTATGGAAATCGAGACCAATAAACATTCAATATAATAAAACTCATCCCCAATTTCTTCATCAAAGGAAATTATTTTTGGACTGCTTGTGTCTCTGAAAGTTGCAGCTGCCTCAGAGGACTACAAATACCTCCCTGTAATCAACCAATCATTGTTTCAGTAAACTGCATGTCTGTGTGGCAAGATTCAGTTGGCATTAGCCACTATGTTTTATTCACCATTGTGAATTAGACTGCATGCTGACTAAGGCAGGTGTTAGTGTGTCATAAACACACTAAAACAGTAGTTAACGCTGGAAGATGGTGTAACACCATTACTGAGGCAAGGCATTGATTGATTCAGGTTGGTGGACTAGATCTTTTATTAATGTACAGTAAGTGATGGTCAAGACAGCCAGGCATTAGGAAGAATTCATTACACTCGAAGGAGGATCTTATTTTGGTATTTTCTGTGAATTTCTCACTAACCAGCCTTTTTATTTATTTCCACAGGCCTGAAGACTATGACCTTGAATCTTACAAAAGGGAGAACAGACTTGAGCCTGATAAACACACTAGTCAGAAGTGGAGGTTGAAATAGTTGATTGAGTTTATAAGTGTGTATGTTGTTATGTTTTCTGCACAGAAGAAGTTAAGCAGCTGAGGCTTGGTGTTATGAACAGGATACATAAAAGAGAAAGTTAATGCAAATACTGGTGGTAAAGAAGTAGGGTTCGTAGACTGAAGAGAGTCAGTGCTGTTTTGGGAATGTCAAATCAAAGTATTTTATCCTGGCATGCCTGTGTTTCAAATGACATTTGTTGGAATCTTGTGTCCATTCTCCATCAAGTAGGCATGGGAGAAAGCCTAGTCATTTTGAAACTAAAACAAAATGTCATATGATAGTGTAACAAGAGATGTCACTGTATGAAGATAATATCGTGTGGATTACATGCATGATTTTCATAGAATCCCAGGGGCTGCCTTTGATTGTGAGATGATTATCACATACTGTACAGATGATTGGGTGCTGTACACCTTTACTCCAGAACTTTAGAGCTAATTGATGAACAAGATGGGAAGATAACTTACAGCTGTTCTGACCTCACAATGAAAGTTGCTGTTATCTCACAAGGACAGGTTTTCATTCTAACTAGACTATGTTCATGGAATGTTGCTGCTTACATTTTTATGCAGAGTACATAGGTGTGTCTGAATGAGGGATGTGGAGGTAAGAAGAGTGCATGAGTTAATCAGAGTGAGAAAAAGTCAATTTCAGAGATGAAAAATGTATGAGGAGTTGAGTGTCATGTGGAATAGATTGTTCACAGCTTAAATACAGTGTCTATTATCAAGAAAAAAACAACTGTGGAACCTAAGATCACATCCACCCTTCAAACTAAGCTTTTATATAATTAACCCATTCAGTACCACTGGTTCAGGCATAGCTATTGCTCTAAGACCACGCAAGGGGACAAAACTCCAAATCTTGTCATACAAGCAATTTTTAAAAATTCACAACAAATACATTTTTGTATCAATTTTAATAATTTTTACATCCGTTTGAAGGAAAATGGCTGAAGTTTTATTTATAGTCAGCTTTACATGAAAAAAGTAAGAATACTGTTTGAAATCATTAATCAAAACATCAGAAATGTTTTAAAAATCCGTTTGACGGGATCATCTAGACCTAGATCTAGATCTGCCTCGCTATCATAATCCCCGGTATCCCCAACGTCAGCAAACGGCACCACTACAAATGTATTATCATCACTTTTACGAGCATTATCATCAGGAACAGTGTCATTGTCATTATAGTCACCACGATCCGCAGTGTTGTTGAGATATTTCGCGAGGAATTCGAAGGCCATTTCGCACTGTCGAAAATCGCTCCTAAAAAAACGGTAGAGTATTAGAATAGTGTCCCTTGTGACTATAACGGACAGAATTTAAGGTCTTCTCTGATTGGCTGTTATTTTAGGCTACAACTCCGTATATTAAGCATGTGAACGGAGCTGGAAATACTAGTGTTACTATCGGCCGGAATCAGCGTATATGGTCCGCCGTTTATAAGGCGGAAGCGGCCGGAGGCGGGCGCTATGATACTGAATGGGTTAAGGGTGTTTTGTTCAAGGAACACAGGATGTACCTAATATGGGATTGTATTAAGCCTCTAAATGCAGCTAAATGTAGCTGGATAGGTTAGTAAATCATGTATTCTTAGCCATGTTATATTCTTAATAGTCTTAGAAGTCAGTGTGGGTCTAGAGAGCAATATCACTTCTCTTCTTCCCATTGCCCATCTTTATACCTTATTGTTTAAAAGGCTCATGTATACAGGCCTCACCAAACAAGATGCCTAGGCCCAGACACCCAACCTCTCGAAGTGCAGATGAAGCGTTTTGCCTGTGCTGCTTTATACTGAATAGTTTGAGAAAGGTGTGTCGGTAAAATGTGATAATTTGGTTGCTATTTTAATTGTTTCATATGTTTTTGATTCAGAAATAAACAGCCAAACACTGCAAGGGTATTTAGTTGCTTATTGATTTATTAAACCTTTGTTTGACTGTAAGCAGTGGGTACAAATTGCAGTATTTACAACCTTTGGTAATGATAAATGTACACTTGAACATGCTCATCACGAAGACTCTTAATTTTGAAACTAACTTTGTTCTGAAACATTTTGCAAGACTTATAGTGATAACTGGGTTAATTTCAGCCTATGGGATATTACAAAATATGTACAATATGACACTATCTATAAAGTGTCTAATACATTTCATAATAAGCATGTCTAAGTATAATTTACTGCTTATATTGTACAAAATTATTGGAATGCTATCTCACCGAAAATTTACAGATGAAACTGATTGTAAAAGTGACACCTGCCAACCAGGCAGCCTGAGGCAGACAGTGCCTTGTAGTTCTGAAACATCTGGCATGAATTCTGTTTGTCTGCAGTTTTTAATGTATAATGTACAGCTACATTCATTTGACAGCTTGCTGCAACAGCCTCCCCCCCCTTCCCCCTGTAACTGACATGTCCCACAATAATAGTTATGGGAGTGTTGCACCAAAGCATCACTTTTTAACTAATACAGTACTACGACACACAACTTTATATACCTAAGGGCTGAGAATCAAAAATATTGATTTTTAAATAAAAGTCCCTGTTGAAGTTACTCAGTTCTGACTATCTATGTTCAAGCATAGAACCACTTCTCTATTTTGAGTTGGTTAAATCTGTTTTGATAATAATTTTCATCTGCTATCTGGCCATAATACCCTGAAGTTTGGTTCATTTTTCTGAAAAAACATTTTTGTAGATGGGAGCTTTTGATTCTCAGCCCATGCATTGACACTCTTTGTACAAATCTTGAAATTCAATCACGATTATTTTGTTCAGTGTGCACAAGCTGAAAATAAAAATAAAAATTGACCAATAAAAGCTGAATTACAGTAATATACAATAAAATACATCAGCACTTTGGCCACATTAGTTACACGTACATTATAAACAGTACCACAGGATAGGCTACTCCCTGCTATCGGACACATCAGCTTTTCAAAATGGAGCTTGTGTTTGTACAGATTTTCTAGAAAATGAACATGGCTGTGATCATTGTTGAAAAGGGTGGGTGGAAATGAAAATGGCAAGATGAAGTTGTATTTTCTTCCAGTACTGATAATTTTGATTATATGGACTGTGCCAAGGCAAACTATACACTGTATGTAGTTTTGCCAGTTTTTAAAAAAGTGCTCAAAATGAACTTATTGGGAAAAAAAGATGTTCATTTATGTTTCTAATTGAAGAAACTAAATATAATTATAATGAATGTGAACTGCCAACTTAAGTCAGAGAAATCCATCATTTCAGTATTACATTAGCTGACCTCTCTTAAATAGAGATGAACTTCCTGACCATCAGACTTAACAAATTACATGAGGTTATTCTTCACAGCAGTTAATACTTCTGTTCCAGAGCAAAATGGTGCATCTGACATGTTAATGTTTTATGTTTTTATACAGTAATATCTCACTGGCCTTGGTTCATTCATGATTTTGACAGAACAGTTTCAGTCACATTAAATTTGACAGTCCAGTGGAACTAACAGCGGTCAGGAAACCAGTGCCAGGATGCCCTGTGTTCACATTCTCTTAAGACAAAGAAATCAAAATGTCAGTTGCATCAGTCTGTTCTGGAATGGTCAGAGGATACATGGTCAGTCATTTACCAGAACATGTTGAACAATACACAGTGTATCTGATTTGTAATGTTTCCCACCAAATTTACATGTACTTCATATTTGCATTAATGAAGACAATTTAATAATGATAGACAAATCCCAATAAAAATTATTTAAACTTCTTACATTTAACCATACCTCGTGAAAGTCAAATGCTTTGAAACAAAAAATGCAAGCTACATCTTTTCTGTCTTTGAATGGCTTCAAGGGCATGATTCATGGCTGCACATAATCACGCATTTCACATATTCACTGTATTCATTGTAGATATTGACCAGCAACCATGCTGTCCTGTAATTTTTCGTTAATCTGGAAAAACTATTAATAGCTGTTAGTAACTTGATGAAGATATGCTAAATATACCCTTGACTCAATACTTGTAATATAATCATCTAATTAAATTATTGTGATTACCTCCAAATTATGTTTAGAATTTAGCATCCCCACTCTCCAGTGTTAACCCTACCCACCAAGTTCCCATAAGCAGGAGCCAGCACACCCTTGCCATGCCTGCAGCCAATCTGTGACACAGCTCGTGCCTGGCCAGAAGTTGGTGGCGCTGGCCTTCTGGGTATGACCTCTGATCGTCTTTTCATCTGGTGGGACAAATCTTTGGGTTCATCCTGTTCCCTCTGGATCGGTCTGTTGCCAAGATCTTCCCATGGAATTGGGGTATGGCGACTGTCGTTGTAAGGGGATGACCTATTTCTCTCTGGGGTTGAACTTGGACTGCCACGAACTCTTTCCCGAGAGTTCTTATCCTCTGCCTTACTCTCTTTATGGGAGACTGCGTTGCATCTAGCCGATGTTGGACCTTTATCAATCTGGCCTTTGTTCTGTGCTGAAGTTGTGCTTGAAGATATCCGAGCAGTTAAGGGAGAATTTTCAGATTCACGATTTTGCCCACAGCTTGTGTTCTGGCATGATTCTCCATTCGCTCCACGGAGTTCATGCCTGCAGCAGCATTTCTCCATCTCAGTGTTAAACTCATCCAGCATTGTTGTGCTTGTGTGGAGGGAAGACAGCTGTCCCTCAGCAGAGTCATCCAGACACACTCCAGCCGCAGTAGACTTTGCCTTTTGTGATTCTCGGTTGCCTGTAGGAACGCCAGTATCAATGTCGGAGTGGCATGTGTTGTAGTCATCATCGTCGTCAAGTGAGTCCAAGGAAGAGAGGGTGATACCGCCATCTTTAGAATCATCATTACCGGTACCAGCACCGTCCGCAGATGTCATGTTGGGCCGCCTGCCCAGGAAATAAATCGCCCTGTCTCGTAGAAAGTCACTCCAGGTGACGGGACTGATTGAAAGAAAAGGAAACAAACAAATTATGTACACATGTGAGCAGTTGGAAAGTGTGTCAGAATGATGGGTGAGCACTGGACTCCTACGTGGAAAGAGTTCTTTGATCATTGCCAAAATTGCAACACCGATACTTCATGTGGGGAGACGACCGTAAGTTACAGTACGAATATAAGACATCAAGGGAGTTATGAATAATTTAAGCGCACCTTCCATAGTCTAATAATTTTGTGCACTGATTGTGTGGCAAGGAGAAGCTTTCTCTGTGATCCTATTGTTGTTTCACAGTGTTTCCTAAATCTAATCAAAGTGCTGTACATTTAACGACCATGCTGTGTAGAAGTTAGTACACTTAACAGACAAGGAGAGGCGATTAGATTTGAATCCTAGTGGAGACAGTGCAACTTTCCAGCATTAGGTGGCTTTTTTAAGGCAGTCAGTGGGTATTTATGGATTAAATTGCTGTGAGGTAAACGTCCTTGTGTTGTAGCAGTAGCACATTCAGACTTGCAGGCTGAGAGACTCTGGCTTCAATTCCCGGTGGGGGCAGGAAATTTTCTGATGTTGGGGTTTCTCTGCCCCTCTTCTAAAAATTTTATCTTTCGTAGTAATTTGGTAAAATCCCTAGTATCACACTTTCTTAGGTATTATGTAACCGCTTTAAAAAGAACAATAAAATCAAATTGGACTCATATTCCTCCCACCTTAAAAATAAACTTTATTATGCCTCTCCATCCGGTTACACTAAGCTGATCTTTCAAAATATGTTTCGAATCCCAGAAGTAGAAGTTTACCTGCTTTCTGCAGAAAACTGCATTTCAAATCCCTCAAATTTGCACATATAATTGCAAAATTTGCATTAAAAGGTGGTAAAATTTGCACCAAAATTTGCAGGTTTACCTCGTCCAGATAATCTGTTGTTGTAGCCTAACGCCTCAGCTATCAACACTTCACATATTATTATCGTAACAAAGAATTTTAAAAGGCTTTAACTACTCGGGCTTCTCTTATGTAGGTTTCATGCAAATTACTGTGATCAATTCAACCTACCCTGCGTGTGGTCATGGGCAGTGTTTGATACTATGCAGCCAAATTTAAAATGACAAACGACTTATCACTGTTTGAGCACAATGTTGATTTGTGTGAAATGAGCACCTGAACTGGGTCACTGAACTGTGACAAATTAAGAGCTGGTGGGGAGAGAGAGGGAATGATTAGATCTAAATCGAAACAAATCGTGATCTAATGAAACGAGACTGAAGCCAGCCAAGCGGTATGAACAGAAGTAATGGTCAGCGACATTTTCTTCTTCTAAACTTTAAGTACCTAAGCATTGATGATTTAATGCTGATCCCGAGAGCAGCTACCTCATTCAAGAATATTGTGATCTTAAAAAAGCTTTGACGCACTAACGATCGTGTGGGATGTGTCATATTTTATACTTATACAACATAGTGCGTTCTTTCACAATGCTTCGAGGAGTGCAAGCTCTCCTGGAAACATTAATTAGCACCTAAGATACGAGCCGGTTTAGAACTATTTCTCAGTGACAGTTGATCACAAGTTGATCACATCCTAGTCCAACGTAACCAGTTTAAGACGTAGATTGATGCCACCCACAGAGTTCTATTATTAAACTCTGTGATGTCACCTGGACGCACTATTACTGCTGGGATCGGAAGACCTTTCAAAAAGTAGGATTCAACGGAGCCCGGAGCCAGTGGTCACTGGGTTCATTTGACCGTGAGAAAGAGGTGACCATCACTGGTGTAAAGTTGCTACACAAAGGTAATTCAATAAGGTAATTCAAAGAATATTGCATTCTGTCGGTGATTACAGGGAAACTGCCGTGGTAAAGAGGCGGCTATGAGTCTAAGATCGATTCCACTCTTAAACACTGCCGTTAACCGAGCAGTTCGCTGTACATATCTGCGATTATTCATGTTTTACTTTTAACCCTTGTAACGATACGGTCAAATCAATTCTCATTTTCACATCACTACGCTAGGCACTACGGTCGAATAAATTCGCATGTCAGCGCCAACAATGTGAGGCGGCAGTCGGATTTTGTAGCTCAGTATCAGGTGGAATGCTTATTATCCATAAAATTGGAACACACAGCCAGTGGACGGCGGGACATGGGAAACTTCGCGCTACACTATGATAATACTACGATTTGCCTTGTAAATCTCATTACAATGGAAAGTCTACACAGACGACTGGCTGTCATTATTACCCAGTACACCATAACCTTCTCAGTTCTTTAGGATTTTGGGTACTAGACAGCATGCAGGTTTGTTTCAGGCCGTGATCAGAACCAAGCGGGCAATACAGTTTTCACGTTCTTTAACCATATGGCAAGCTAATTGACCGATGAATTGAAGAAAGTGTGGATATGCCCGGCTTTCCTAGTGCACTTACACGAACTTTCAGCGTGATATGCCGGAAATCAAACTCCCGAGCAGTCTACCCAGAATTCCACTCGATAATCATTCGACCACACGCTTCCAACATGACACCTACTAGTTTGTCACACGACATACTAGTTACAGAAGTGGGGAAAGAGGTTGCAAGATCCTATATGTAATCTGCACTCATTAGTTTCCGTTTATATCATAACCCAGAATTCTATTAACTCTTCCACATGGACTGAACCACTGCATAAGATAGCCTAATGGCTGCCACTTACCTGTCTAGATCATCATCAATGTACATCATAGTGTCATCCGGATAGTAGGCACTGGCTCGGGATTTGTCTCTGAATGATGAAAGGGAAATATATAGAAAGCTCTGTAGGCTGTGGCGTTGCGAAATATCTCTACACATGGCGATGAAATAGTGATGGTTAGTGTAACAAAAAAAGAAGAAGTCCAACGATCGTTAGCTTTTGGAGGGGCCAGAGAGGGGAGGGTGGTGGGCAGGGGGTGCTTGCAGAAAATGCATCTAAACTACATCATTCTCACGCACGTAAACCAGAACACTGCAACACGACTTCCGATCATCGTGAAACTACTAAAAAATTGTGAAGGAAGTTGACCAGACTACTGTTGCTGAAATATTTGCTTTTGTTGACTGATACAGATCATTTCCATCAGTGTTTCTTTGTACACACATTCTATAGAACAAGAAAATAAAAATAATATTTCCAGAAAATCTGACTGCTGCTGTTTGGTTTGGAATAAATGGCCATCACAAGCTTTCTTGCTTCATAGTTTATTATATATAATAATAATAATGCGGTTTATAAGTTTCATATCCAGGCTAATGCCCGCTCATGCGACTTCACACTATTATTACCCCAGCAGGCCTGATCACTCTAGGACTTTCTCGACTCCCTGGGGAGCATACAGTGCCGCTGCCATTTATGGGCTTTGATCACTGGCATTCTGACAATATCTTTCACTGCCTATAGCCAGGTACCCATTTTACAGACGGGTGGACTGAGGAAAATGTGAATGAAATGCTTTCCCAAGGCACTTACAACATGACCGTGGTCGGGAATCGAACTCGGGACCTTTAGATCTTGAGTCCAACGCCGTAACCATCAGGCCACGCTGCTCCACTTGTCTCAGTACTTACGTGTCCAACAAAGCCTGAACTGCTGCCTTTGTCGTAACTCCCATCTTAACTGGATCCAGTTTCTGGAACGCCTTTCTTGCCTCCGCAAGTTCCGCCTTGGTCAGAAGACGCACTAGAGAATCCTGAAATTAAGACGGCTTGGTACTTATTGTATCTTTTAACGTGCGTGCGTGCGTGCGTGCGTGCGTGCGTGCGTGTGTGCGTGTGTGTGTGTGTGNTGTGTGTGTGTGTGTGTGTGTGTGTGTGTGTGTTCGTTAATGGAATTGTGTCTTCTTCCTAACTTTACGGTAGCATCAAAAACTATGAAACGGCAAGATGGCTTTCTTTTTTTCTCTCCGGTAAAGTGCTTTACACTCAGAACACACGAAAATGTATAGCGACGAAGGTGGTGGGGCTGAACCTATCCATCCAAAATATATTATACTGTATAGAAGTTTCTACCCAGAGAGTTAAATGGGAACTCATCTGTACCATTTTAAGTTTAAGACTCCAAATGACCACTGGCTAGTTCAGCTGTTATCGATAGGCACTAAACCGTTAAGTCCAAGGGGGAGCTTAACTATCTGTGGGTGGAGATGCAGGTTAAGCCAAAAAAAAAAAAATTAGATAAATTCCCACCACAGACCATTCATTTCCATTCTTTATTCACAAACCTGCAACACAGGCTACACGTATGTGCCTTCAACGATGCTCGCCATTCTGGCAGAATTTGAATGTACAGTGTGTCATTTCAGCTTGAATGTACAGTGTGTCATTTCAGCTTACCTTACATCTTTGGTTGAGAATTCTGACACTCTCAAGATTGAGGAACTGTATCCACGTGATCATGGGCGGGTCTCCTTGCGCTATTTGGCTGAAGCGTTGGATACTGTTCTGTTGCTTTTCCGAGGTAAATATTTTGTTCTGCTTCTGGAGAGAGTACTTGCAGTAGTTTAGGTAGTCTGACTGGTGAATCGCATCTGTGAAATAAAATATTGAAAATATGGATCTCAGAGCCTTATAGTCTCCAAGAGCAATGTGTCTCATTAAGCGTTTCGTTACAGTTCGAAACAGGACTGGCGTTCGTGTCACCACCATAACACGAAAATGTTGCCATTATTTACACAAAATTGACTAGACTAGCTTCGCTAGCTTTCTTGACACTTGTGTTTACTTTGTATCTTCCATTACAGCATTTTCACATAATTAGGTATTTTCAGCTCCATCACGTGATCTAGGAAATCTTGCTCACACGTCGGTTTGTTTACATGCTCTGGCCATGTATGATTACTCGTTACTTATCAAAATATCCTAGCAATCCCTAGATCACGTGGCGTAACTGACCCGTCTGAAAACACCTCATTACAATCGCCAATCCCCTTCCTCTCCATTAAGAAAAAAATATCACATCGCATGAGACGCTGCCAATATGAAGCCAACAAATCCATTATGAGTTCTAATGTTCTGGTCTTCTAATGGACGATGAAAGTGATATTATGAGATGAACACCAACCTTTGCAAATTTCCAGATCTTCCAGATCCTCGAGCATTGTTCTCACTTCCTCTTGTGTCAGAAGATGATTGAGGGAAACCTAACGACAGAGATGAATAATAAAGTAGAGACAGTGCCAATATTATAAATGGAAGGATTTTAATAAATGTTTAATGATGTGTTCTTCTAGAGTTCTATAATATGTATTGTACTACTTTTAAAGTCCTTGTGCTCTCGAATAGGGTATGTATACCGTGGAAAATTACATAGACATTTAGTTGAGTTTTTTCTCCCCCTTTAAGCATTTGTTTTCCTCAGGTAATGTACTTATTGTGTGTGTGCGTTTGTGTATGTATGTGGTGTGCGTGTGTGTGTGTGTGTGTGTGTGTGTGTGGGGTATGCATGTGTGTGTGTNCTGGATTGTGTGCGCTTGCTTGAGTATGCGTATGAGTGTTATGTGTGTGTGTGTGTGTGTGTGTGTGTGTGTGTGTGTGTGTGTGTGTGTGTGTGTGTGTGTGTGTGTGTGTGTGTGTGTGTTTCTGTACATGCTGTTCTCTTGTAGTGGATAAGTTTATTAAGTGTGAGCTGAACTGTTTGGGCTTACGGCTGATAAAGTTCTTCAACTTGAAATCATGGTTCATGCCTTTCTTTCTTTCTTCTTTTCTTGCTTATCTTCTTGTTATAACTTTTCGATGAACACGTTGTGAGACATCCACTCTTCCATCCATTCTAGTGGAAGGCGCGGGCTCTACATTCTCCCTTTAATGCTCCATGTAAAATAATGCAGAATTGCATACACTGAACAAATATAAAAAAATAACAAAATTGTATCAGTGCTCTTTTTCTCATGAGTTCTGCCGCTTTAAAAAAAACAACAACTTGTGAAGGTAAAATTCTGAGACACTCAGACATCCACCTTTTCTATTGGTTGCAGTTGGACATGCACGCTCCGCCCTCTTCCCTCAACATTCCACAAGTGATAGGCTACTCACACATTGATGACAGCTCCACATATTAGCTGTAGTTAAACGACGGCATTTCTCGTTGAGGGCGTGGCCTATCTTTGATAGACAGCCATCATGGTAAACTCGACAACACACCCGACACGTTCTCACATGACATCCTGTGTAGACCCCACAGATGTAACACACGTCTTCTGAATGGGGCTGGGGATATCACGAGAGGACAGGATGATACAACCGTGTGTAGTATAAGTGGCAGCAACACTACATGGTTCGATTACAATATCTAGCGACTCTCCCAAGGGCATGTTGGAAGTTGCTTTTGCCTGATGATACCATCACATCCATCCCACCCCTGCTCTCACTTCTCCCCCTCCCCAACCGAACCTCTAAATCGAAGGCTCCCCCTAAATCAGGCCTTAATTATGACCTAACCCTAATCCTGATACGAATTTTGGAAAATTACATCAATATGAACTAGATCTAGGATTTAACGTTTTCATGCCTGGCTTTATTTTGCGAGGTCTGGCGAGGAGGCTAGTATAATAAGTCATGTATAATATGTTTTTGTGCTTTTTGGAAGGGGGAAGTGACACTGACCCTCCACCTTATAGACACCGCGTCCGCTGATGACCACTGCGTGCATGATTAGGTCGAAATTATGCTTCCTCCAGCTATAGACTGCGTCATTCTTCGCCGGTGATGAATGATACTTGTTTAAAGGCTTTCAGTTTGATACTTTGTTACAGATGGTTCTAAAAAGAATAGGCAATTGAACTCTCCTCCTGTCTATTGAATACACTTGAACATAACACATGCGGGCCTACAGAATTTCTCTCTCTCTCTCTCTCTCTCTCTCTTTCTCTACATCCTGTATTCATTCCCACTCCATCTTTCGCCATGGTCGCCTGAGATCAGGCTGCCATTCTAATTTTTGCCACTTCACAAGATTTCACAAACTTTCACTAGATAAATTATTATAAGAAGTATGGAATGTACCAACCATCAATATACCATCAAGAGCGCGACCTACATCTATTTACATAGATCTATATGTCTATGGAACTCATTTTTTTTTTTTATATTTTACGGGTTCCTGGATGTAGACTTAGAAAGTGTTTTACAAGAACGGCTGTTTGTTCTTAGGGTAATGGCTGGACTGAGTCTAAGCCTTTACTTGTTCACTTTATGTTTATTATTATTTATTTATATAATTCAGTATTCAATATTATCATTTGCTTAACTAGTGGGCAAAAAAGTCAAAATAAATGAATATTTTATTTACTTTTTTTGTTTTTTTGCCTTCACAACTTTTCACTAGATTCTCCCATTTTTTACATTGCTTTCACTGGATCACCAGGTAAAAAACAAAACAAAAACTAAATTTCACTAGACACGGCGAAAAAATCACTAGGAGTGGCAGCCCTGTCTGAGATCCTTCCGCGAGGACTTTGAGATAGTAATCAGAAACTGCATAGTGTAGACACTTAAGAAAGATATTCAGTCATTTCCTGAGCTTGAGTGAGGGCGAAAGAGACATAACATAAGTGAGAAAGAGACCGCAACAAAGCATACATCAGTGCATGGTACTTTACTAAGGCGTTTCAAGTTAATGACTGTCATTTGAGATGAAAGTCAAAAGACACTTGTATATAAAGAATGAATCAATGACAAGAACAGTTTGGAAGAAAAAATAGACAATGCTGTGTGTGATTGTGATTGTGATGAAATAAGGCTGGAAATATCCAGCCTGAAAGTTCTCATTCAATTTTATATTTACAATCTACTCACGATCAAAAGAAAGTTAACTGGGCATTTGAGGCTGAAATTGCTGTGTTGGAGTGTACTTGTATTTTTAAAAAAAATGTCACAGGACGGGAAGTTTACCATCAGTTCATCTTATTTTATGCTTCTTGTACAAGGCATAATTGAATCTATAAATAGAATGAATGAATGAATGAATGAATGAATGAATGAATGAATGAATGAATGAATGAATTTACCTCAGGTACTCCATATAGTGGGATATCCAACGGCTCCATCTCCCAGTCGTATATTCGCGTCTTCCTCAACACTTTGTTGAAATCACTGAACCTCAACGATTTCTCTGAACCAGACCTTGACCTGTTTTTGCCAAGTAAAATGTCCTTGGCCTCGCATGAAGGACACGAGGACTTCTTCCGGTATACTGGGCTGCTCAGCGCAGGAGAATCGCCGCCAACCTCGGAAATATCAGCGAACAGGGCTGGGTCCACATTTTGGGATTCTTCATCCTTGCAAGATTTCGACTTCTTCGTATTCTTACTATCCGTTTTAATTTTCACGCTGTTTTTTTTAGTTTTCTTTTTCTTCAGGCTGTTCTTGCTTTTCATATTCGTATCCGGGGTGGTTGCGCTTGGTTCTCCACCCACAGTCTGACTGAGTTCGTGTTTATTCGTGGGCCTTGCCTTTTTTGTTTTAGACGAACTTCCACCCATTATTAATGTTCAAATACTGCTCCGAATTGCGAGGTATGTGTCCTTTCGGTGCCACAAAATGGTCGATGCTGAACCCTCAGTAAACCATGCTGTAGTCTAAATTTGAATATCACTTTAACTGAAAAACAGAAAAAAAAGTACTGATTGTAAAAAGTACAGACTTTAGGCTGTTACAGTAAGTCCTCAAAGAATGAAACAAAGGGAGACCTTACATTTGACAACTCTGGCAAAAGTTTCAGTGTACAAGCACAATGGATTTAAATCAGATCTTTAATATTATCATAGGTGCGCGCTTTGAATCTTTCATTACATAACTAAAACTGAGATTGCTGCTTTACAAACAAGTCATGTTTTTTGACAACATATTTAACAAATTTTATTACACTACCGTAGTTAATAACCATAACAGTAAAATTAAAAGTTTAGTTAAATTTTGACCATGTCCTCAAAAGTGGCATTTCTCGTTGCGTTTTCTCAAGAAATCACTGGTGTTAAATGGAGGGCCAGAACCAACAACTGAAGACAAACTTTGCCGACTAAATACGCGACTAAAACACAGAGAGAACACGTTGGAACTGCTGTCATTTAAATCTGAAATAAACTACTAAACATTTCAAGAAAAATAGTAGAGTACCAGTATCCTACTCTGTCCGTAGTTGTCTCTGAAAAACTGTATCAAGACTTGTTTCGCCTTTTTGATCTAGACTACATCCTACCAGCATTACAGTAACAGTTTTGACAGTCATATGACACAGAATTCCATCTATATATAGGAATTTTCTGTCACGTGACAACCTGACGCGTATCTTTGTGACGCATCCACACACGTCCATTTACAGTACACTCTTTACATAGCTAATTTTATGCCTCAACTGTTGACCTCTTCCTCACCCACACCCCTGTCCTCAACTTACAAAGGAACTGATACTATATTTAACGCAAATGAGACTTTGACGTATTTGTCCATGAAGAGGAAAACACCACAATTTGCAGACCAGCGTCTTCAAACAACATCCAAGTCCAGCTGTTTCTTTCCCAAGCTTAATGAACGTCATGAGAATGGCTAAAATCTCATAATGGACATAATGGACAAGACATTGCGACGTGACCAGAGATAAGTTTCGACTTTCACGACATAGATCATATTTACACAAATTAGACGGATCCAAATCTTGTAATCATTAGCTCACTTGATCGACAAAACTCCTAACCTGGCTTTCCCTGAATGTTTACGTCATGTAGTGGCACGATCATGACTAGTCAAAACAGCGGCGCACTGTACAGAATGTGTTAATTTCGCAGAAATAAATATTAAATTCATTCCCAGTACAAATCAGTGAATCACAATAATTATATTTATCACACGTGGCGTCGCGTCGCTGGAGCCTATGGAGCCATGGCATCACCTATCTCTCTCCCTATACCTCCCTTTTCCGACTGGAATAAACTGATATAGAGGATCTGTAATGAGTGTTTGTTTGATATCAGATTAAATCATAAATTTTATAAAATTTATTGTATTAGCGAGCCTGTGGCGCGAGCTTCTCTTTAACACAAAGTAGATCCAACCAGCTGACAATCATCGATGAAACTTTAGACCCCAGACACCAGAAACACCGTGACATTTCAAGTACTTTTATTCTAATGTTTAACTGAACCGAAACTGAAGCGTGAAGAGAACGATGACAAGCGATAAGAAATATTGACTGAAATAAGTTTTGAAAAAATCTAGACAGAGGGGAACCCCAGGGCAGTGAAAATAGTTACAAAAGAAATGACGTCACATATTTATGACTTCGCAAAAGAAATGATATCACATATTCATACATCTAGGGGTTCCCAATGCTTCCAATCGTTCCAATCAAAGTATTCGTGAGCTGGTCAAAGGTCAAATTTATGTATCGTGCGACATATCAAAAAATTATTACACACTTATATGTCACCGGAAATAGACCCTGTCTATATGATAAAATGAATTAACTAAATAAAAACTACGCTCGTCTCAGCCTTGGAAAAAAAAAAAAACCGAGAGATTTCTGCAAAATCACTAGTCTATACTTCCTAACCTTAGACGTCTTGCAAGGACGGCGTAAGCAGCTCTTACTCTTAGCATTACCAAAAAAAATCAAGCCGAATGATAGGGCAATGAGTGACAATGCCAAACAAACAAAGGCACTGGCGGACTAGTTCCAGCTTTACAAGGGAAGTTTATGTATGATGGGCTTGCTGAAAATATGCGTTATTCACGGACGTGAATTTTTAATTATTCTACTCTACTCATATGGCAGTATGAGTATTTAATATATAAGCAAATGTTTACCTCATAGAATATTTTGTCATACAATATTTTAATAATTAAATTTCGCTTTTCATAATAAATATGCTTTGTATTTGGTCCCTCTTGCCATAACCCCTCCTCCCCCTTCATTAGAGTTTAATGCATTTAGTCATAGGGCCTTCCATGTGATTTTATTATACATCATGCAAACAGCAATTTTTAGGCCAAGAACTGGGCACAGTAGTAGACTCCGGTAATATCTACACAAGAAATTCGAAGTTTGAGACCAGAAATTTGTACATGTGGAACCCCGTTCGGAAAACACAGAGCATGGTCTTCAGCACTGCTCCAAGCACGACCAACATTGGCTTCGAGGCTCGGCGCTTCGGTCAAAACTTCAGGGCACGGCAGAGGACCTGAGGCACACAGCATCATTATACAGGCCACTGGCCTCTTGAGATGATACGTCTGCCTCGAAGAACGCAGAAGAAGAGGAAGAAGAAGAAGAAGAAGCAGAAGAAGAAGAAGAAGAAGAAGAAGAAGAAGAAGACGAAAAAGAAGAAGAAAAATTATATGTAATAATATATCTAGTCTCTGTGCAAATGACTACCAGTAATATAATTCATCTCTATGTCTTCGAGGCCCTTGGCCTGTACACTGTGTAGTTATTATTTGACGTTTTTCATCGTGAACTCACCGGAAATTTACAGACACAGAAGGAAAGTGGAGACTCTTCGAAGCACTTGGGATAATAGTGATAACTTGAGAATGCTTATGTAGGCTAACAATCTGAATACAGCAGCTCTTGGTCTCTGAACTGACCAGCTCTATAAAGACAAAGTTGCAGAAGTCTACCACAAGAATTTACAATCTTGCCTGATTATTGTATGACATTCGCTATGTGATAAAAAGAGACTNTAGAGCATTCAATGTGATTTTATTATACAGCATGCAAACAGCAATTTTTAGGCCAAGAACTGGGCACAGTAGTAGACTCCGGTAACATCTACACAAGAAATTCGAAGTTTGAGACCAGAAATTTGTACATGTGGAACCCCGTACGGAAAACACGGAGCATGATCTTCAGCACTGCACCAAGCACGACCAACATTGGCTTCGAGGCTCGGCGCTTTGGTCAAAACTTCAGGGCACGGCAGAGGACCTGAGGCACACAGCATCATTATACAGGCCACTGGTCTCTTGAGATGATACGTCTGACTCGAAGAACGCAGAAGAAGAGGAAGAAGAAGAAGCAGAAGAAGCAGAAGAAGAAGAAGAAGAAGAAGAAGAAGAAGAAGAAGAAGAAGAAGAAGAAGAAGAAGAAGAAGAAGACGACGGCGAAGAAGAAGGAGAAGAATCATATGTAATAATAATAGTCTCTGTGCAAATGGCTACCAGTAATATAATTCATCTCTATGTCTTCGAGGCCATTGGCCTGTATACTGTGTAGTTATTATTTGACGGTTTTCACCGTGAACTCACCGGAAATTTACAGACACAGAAGTAAAGTGGAGACTCTTCCAAGCACTTGGGATAATGGTGATAACTTGAGAATGCTTATGTAGGCGAACAATCTGAATACAGCAACTCTTGATCTCTGAACTGATCAGCTCTATAAAGACAAAGTTGCAGAAGTCTATCACAAGAATTTACAGTCTTGCCTGATTATTGTATGACATTCGCTATATGATAAAAAGAGACTGAACAGTAACTGCCATTAAACTTAGAATTCAGATACCTTGGCATGGAATCATCCAAGAATAACATACAGGAGCAGAGATAGATGGGAAAAAAATGAATCATAGTACATGTATCGCAGGAACAGCTGCATGCAAATAAAGAGAGGGAGGGAGAGAGAGAGCGAGAGAAAGAGAGGGAAAAAAATAACAGATGGAAGGTGGTGAAAATAATTAGCAGTAAGTCTACATTGGAATCTGACGATGAAAAATTGATCTCCTAAAGACTCATTTTTAAAACAGTAGTTGGCATTCTTGCACAAAGAAAGACTGAACAAGAACCTCTGTCTTGCTGCTAGCAACCTTGCGTTGTTTTGGCAGTTTTCTTGTCTTATTTTGGCCGACGTTTGTGTTTTGCTTTGATCGCCATTTGCATTTTGCTTTGGCCGACGTTTGTGCTCTGATTTGGTCGCTATTTGTGTTTTGCTTTGGCCGACGTGTGTGTTCTGTTTTGGACATTTCTGTTTATTCAGGGCTGTAACGCGTTCAACAATGCAAATTATACTAGAGCTTGTTGTGATATTATATAAATCATTATTTAAGAAGTTTCTTCTGAACAGTTGCTAATAAAATGTTTCTGATTTAGTCCCCAAAACTACATATTATTATTTTGTTCGAGATCAGAAATTTACAAAACACACGAGGCATTCCGCTGATCTGGAGACAAAACGGGTGGGTAACGGACAGTAGAGGAGTTGAATGATGATGTTCATCCATTGTTATTAGGTGCTCATACGTCTTTGTCACGCGAGTTTATCAATTTTCTTAATTTTGATCTTCCGACATGACCATAGCCTCCATTTCGGATGGCTTGGCACTTCTGACGAGTCCAGAGATTGCTTATTAACTCTCGCACTACGAGATGCATCGGGTCCAGCCACCCACCAGCTGCGTGACCCAAATATGGCGGATAATTACCGTTCCTCATGTTGTCTGTCGGCCGATCAGTTGACATCGGTCTCACACGATTGGCGCTGACATGCAAAGTTACTTGATCGTTGGGCCCAGTGCAGTGATGTAACGTTACACGTTAGATTATCCTAAACGGACACGGAAGGACCTTCCAACCTTCCACACTCTGAGCATGTTTAAGTGGCCTAAGAAACATCACCATTGAATAAGTCGTCTTTGCCAGCTGCACGCTTGAGTTGTGCCTTTGAAACTTTTGCATCCCATTTGATCCTACTGCGCTTTGGTGGACGCAATTGAACAAAAGAGTCTTGGGAGTCTGCATCAGTTTTTTTGGGTTTTTTTTCTAAATTCTGAGTACAGTTTTAATTTTGGCAGATCTTATACTGCTTTTTCTGTCCTCCGAAATTGCTTTTTCCGTTGCAGAACTCACCATAGAACAATTGCTTAGAAAGCCGGTCATCAAGCATCCGAGCTACATGGCTAGCTCAGCAGATATGAGTGGAGTTGTGCTTATTCTAGAATCTCGGTATTACTGCCAGGATGTAATATTGCCACTTGATTCCCAATATCCGGCATAAAATAAATAGGAAACTCTCTTACTCGGAGAGTGAGGCAACAAAAGATCTTCAGAGGATACCCACGTCTAACAAATGTTTCGGCTCTTTGACTTCCTGACACCCTAATTTCTAAAGGGTCTGGACCACACTTGGGTCATGACTCCCAAATGTCCTTCTGTTGAAATTAGTATCCGGCACAAGCAGTACGCGTGGTAAATGATGCAACTTTTTACCTGGTGCTCTATAGGCTGGCCATAGCAAAGATGGAAATAAAGCACAAGACGACAGACATTTTATAAAACGGTTAAATAGAATGTGGACAATACAAGTAACCAAAACAAAATTTAAAAAAACAACAACAAAAAAATGTACGAGAAAGGCAGAAGAGATGCGCAGAAGGAGAAGCTGATAGAAAAAAATGTGAAAGAAAGACAGGGCATAATTTAATATACGTAATAATAAATGAGTTTCGCCGTCTGGAGATGGTAGTCTGGGTCTGTCCGTGGCTCCAGTTGCACACAGGAATCAACTCATTAAAGCTTACAAACTCGAATTTCTCGCATACTCCTTGTAGATCACCAGTCCTTTATTATAGCCTAGTTCTAAAATTACATCACAAATTCGGATATCTCACAGACTAAAATTTCTCAGCCAATTTCATGACATTTTAGTTTGCGAGGCTGCTTTCCCTATGTATTATAACGCTCGAGCCAGTCGGTGGGCAAGCCCGGAATGTGAGACAAACATTTGTANGGAATGTGAGGCAAACATTTGTACAGTGTTGATCATAAGCGCCGCCATTGTAAACACGCTTTGAAATCACTGGCATAACTCCAAGACATGACTACAGGTACATAGCACTTTTAAAGTTTGAATTTAATGAATTCAGTCTGGCAAGCCCTTGTGTAGATCTACCACATGTCAGACCTACATCGATCCAACACTTAAGATCATCAACGGAACAGAACGAGAAAAACAAAGCTAGAAGACGTCTAACTGTCTACTTACTTAAAAGCCTTTTGTTTTTTGTTAATTTTGTGCTCACTTTTTGTGGCTTCACAGCCACACCATCATAGTTCGTCAATATCACTGCTGTGAGGATCTTTTTGCCCTTACGCACAGAATGTCTGATAAATCCTCGGTTCACTTGGATATAAGCCTAGAATTTATATCACAGTCACGGTATGAAAATCTCAATATTATACTACGTAATAGACGTATATCTTGTTGACTTGATAATTAATGCATACTGCATTCTACACTTGTATACACGTAATACTTGTTTCAGGTCTATCAGCCCTTGTAATTTTGTTTTCCTCGTACAAAGTTAAATCAGCCTGAACTCACGCATTGTTAGCCAGATACCTTTACAAACTGGGACTAGGCAAGCCTAGTCTAGCGCCCGTGCTTTCACTCCAAATCAGCTGCAACTTCTGGTGACAGATGTCAAGTATTATAAACTTACCAGTCCGGTAACACAAAGAGTCTGCTTGCAACACGATCTAGCCAGATGGGAGAGAGTGTGCTAGGCCTCATAACTCATAATTATCTGTAGACCTACTTACAAACTTAAGAGTAAACCGGCTAAGACTTTGCGGTTCTCTAAATTTACAATAGGACCCCAGTACATTAATTTTTTGTAAAAGCAGAGCCCGCATGCTCTTTGAAATGTTCTGCGCCGGAATCTTTCATCTTCCATATAATTATTATATTTTACTCACGACCCCAACACCTAACAAGTGGACATTTTGGACCCCATATTCCCGCCGTTCCCTCCCTCTTCCTCCTCCTCCTCCTCCTCCTCCCCCTCCCCCCCTTTCCGCTACACACACGCACAGGATTTCGAATCTTAAAAGGCCTACTTTCTGGACATTGGCCTGTACCTTCTTTGTAACTGTAAATTGTCGGTATGTTGTCATCTTATCAAAGATGAGATATAATTTCACAACATCAATAATACCAGTAACCTTGCTACGAGTAAATTTAGAGGCTTTTAAGGGGGAGAAGGAGAGGCACCACAAGTACATGTAATTATGCAATTTCCAATATCCGAACAGCATAAATCAAGAAAAGATAAATTACGTCTGATCTTGGGGATGGGGGGCAATATCGAAATAAGTTGTATCGTTTGTACTTATCAACGTTTTCTCCCCCCTCCCCCCCCCAACCCTTCCTTCACACAAAAAAGGAGTATCTATAGCTCTTTTATTCAACAATGTAGATACAAAGTATCTGATGCATGCGCGAAGTGAGTGAGCAGGAGAGGAGGGTTTGAGCTTCGATACACAACAGCACATCCTTCTCTGAAAAATCCTTTCCTGTTGTTTTTTTTTTGTTTGAGAAAACAAATATTGACTTTAACTGTAAACGCTTTTTTTGTTTTCAGCGCAAATAGGTTCTGCATCATCCCACGATCGCTGTTTCCTGCCAAAAAGACACAAGTAGCTTAAGTGTTAAGAAAGAATTCACTTGTTAAAACAACAACAACAACAACAACAACAACAATAACAACGACAACAACAACAACGACGACGACGACAACAACAACAACAACATCAGCAACATCAACAATAACCACTACAACAACAACATCATCATCAACAACAACAACAACAACAACAGCATCATCAACAACAACAACAACAACAGCCACTACAACAACAACTAAACAACATCAACAACAATACTAAAAAACAATAACAACAACGAAAGAGACGTCTTTCACAACGACGATGGCAACTAAAAACGGTAACAACGACTGCAATAACGACAACGAGAACAGAGTGACTTCCACTTTTTGTGGTTATAAATAATAATGGTCAGACACCTGAAAAGCTCTGGATCAATTACAAAACTATACCTGGTTGGATTGCGGAAATTATTGCCATTAATAAATTCATATTTCATCCATCGGATTGCCCCCCCCCCCCNCCCCCCCCCCCCAAACCAAACAAAAACGTTTACTCAATTCAAGGTTTATTGACTTCAGAAAACTACATCTGTAATAAGATTTGATGCTCAACAACAGACGGAGATGTAGACAATGTAAATTTGCTGCAAGTTTCAGTGATTTTGTGTGTGTGAGTGTGTGTGTGTGTGTGTGTGTGTGTGTGTGTGTGTGTGTGTGTGTG
>JAWQUT010000014.1:0-11747 GCA_033807755.1 Ellobium chinense | reverse complement strand
CCCGAAAATACATTGAACGTGCACTGATCTTTCCTTCTTTTCCGCATTCAAAAGTCTGCATTACTTGAGAAAGACCTAAACTCCCTTTATAAAGTTATAAATCCCCCCTTAAATCTATGACAACAAGGGAATGTCTCCCTCAACTCATATGACCTAGAGAAAACACGGTCTCCTTTTTGACAACACGGCATCTTCAGACCTCAGGGCCATGCAAAAAATGCACAGCATTTCCCAAATTACAAGAAGAGATGATATATTCAATTCAATTAATCTTGCGTGTTCCATGGAGAAGGAGTAATAATATGATATAAATGAATAATGAAAGATGGAAAATATTTCGAAACTTTTGTGTAGGTTTACAATTTTATAAAAGTTTGGGCCTCAAAATCACAAATTACTACTGAGACTGGACAAATACCACAACACTCTTTATCATAACTGACACTGTCATTTTTCCAGACATTTAGGGCATGAATTTCACTGTATATTATGCTGTCCAAAGTTTTCTCAGGAAAGAAACAGAGAAGTGAGTAAACTATCATAAAAATTCAAACATGCCCAAATTCTTACAGCTCTTGAAACAAAATACGAAACACTGCTGAAGGCTGTTAGTACATTAGCCTTTATAATGATGGTAAACATTCAGAAGTCGCAGGCATATCTACTGTTAAGAACTGCGGAGTAACAACACTGACATCAAAATCTAAAATTAAGTAATTTGAAAAAAAAAATAACCAAAAAATCCAGCCATGGTGGACAGGGCACATTATTATTAGATCCTTTTTAAGCATGAAAATCTGTCCATGAATATAAAAGTTTCTGAAGTTTACAAGTAGAACCATATCCTCAGTTTGTAAATATTAAGAAGGAAGACTACTAGCGAAAAATGGATCTTTGATGTTACACAGTTGAAGGAAATGGTCATATTTCAACTAAATATCAGAATTTTTTCAAAAAAATCACTGTTCAGAAGTAACAGGATTTGATCAGATTTCTGGAAGAAATTATAACATAATGAGAGTGTCTTGAGCTCAGTCAAGTCTGAAAATTGCAATAAAGAGGAAATGAGGTCAAGATGGGCAATAAGGTCAGCTTTGTCATGTGGTGTTTGCAGAAAATGATCTGACTCCTGGAGTAAATTATTTGGTTTTATTTAAGTGTAACCTGTTTTCATTCATTTTCTCAATTAAGATAACATAAGCATGTTCAATTCATATAATTAAATGCATATCTAACTCCTTCGATATTAGCGCATATATGCAGTACTGTGTGGTGGACTTACTAGGAAGAAGCTTGGAACCACTGAGAATAAAAATGGCACTTTTTAGGTTGTGTGATCCTGATACTATTGTTAGTGGCACTGTGACTGGCAAGCACTGGGTATTCTGCTCTCACAATAGCAAACCTAACATTGGCAGCCCATAGTTAAGGAGAGTTGGCATGCGAAAACAACTGATACATGCTTGTGACAAATATTCAGGTTGACAAAATTTGGTTATGTCAATGATGAAATGCTCAGCTACATGGCAGCATTTGAATGAAATATATGTCCATGCTACACTTATTTAGCATATATTGGCAAACAAAAATTGACTCAAAAACCAGTTTTGAAATTCATTGAAGATGTTTTTGTTAGCTGAACCTCTAGTGTCATTGGGTGCCAGAACTCAATAATTAATAAGGAATGAAAAATAAAGTTGTGACTGTATTTAAAAATGAAAACCACTTCACAGAAGCAGGTCACAAAATCAGTGCCAAAAAAAACTACGGGAAAACAATTTCACACATTAGGGGGCTCATTGACTTGCTACTGAGGTTTTTTCACATTCACTAATTTATGATTGTACAATGAATAGCTGAGATGTTCTGGTCTGCAGGGACGATGGGGGAAAAAATGTTATAACCCCAAACTTATATTAAGGAGTGTTTCTTTTTTTAAAAAATTGTATTTGTATCTCTCCACCCATCTCCTGCATAACACAATCGTAGTCTACACTTATTAATAGTATACATCTTTCAATTTATGCAAATTCATTTTATTTTTTGAAATGTTGCTTCTTTTCCAGTCCAAGATTACCAACTGACCATAGAAGGATTGAACAGTGTTTGTAAAATATATATTTTTTAATGAATGATTTTAAATGGGAAATATAAAAAACCTTCATGATGTTTGATGTTTCTTTTCAAACCTCAAGTTGGTAGTGGTAGTTTATCCAGAAATGTTACACATTATTTTCAAGTTACTAGAACCTTAACATAAAGTACGCTCTGGTGCATGGAAAAACTATAAAACCCATCTTTCCGTAATTTGATAATTGGAATCTCTATAAAGACTATACAGAAAACAGTTACAATCTAAAATTCTAATAGATCAGTTGTGAAAGTATCCTTATCTCAGACCTGCCCACACAGCTTATATCCTCTAGTGCCAGTAAACAGCTCATGCCAGTAATTGCTGATGTCCGTTTGCAACTGGTTTCCCCCAAAATTTATAATTATTTCCCTTTGATGACGATAACAGATGGAGGAAAATAAAATAATTTAGGGGGACCATACCAAGACCACATTGTGCATTCTTGTCCACTGAGGTGACGATGCGACGACAGTAACATTTTATTGTTTTGTGAAATACAGTAAAAAATGCAATAATACAGTTGACTCCGCTTAATTGCCCAGCCTCGGGATCACGGAAAAAGTGTCGATTAAGCAGAGCGGCGATTAAGCGGAGGAAGTAATTTCGGCCATATTTTTGGTAAGAAGATTAAATTTCTTTGATGTCGTGGTTTGACATCGTGCATCGACACCTTCTTGTCGCCAGACTCAGGACAAACTCGAGTTTGACGTGTTAAAAATGTTTGATCTCCGCGGTCTCTCTCATTGGCCACCTCGCAGTAGCCCAGCAGACAGTAAGGAGTAGGATGGCATGGTCGGAGTAGATCGTTCATCCACATGACACGTTCTCTGATCTAACCGAAATCCACCAGACAGGCGCAATCAATGCGTGGGGGGAGGAGTCTATACCACTGCGTTCGGCGCATTAGCATTATCGGACGGGCGAAGGCGGTGATGCGTAGCGTGGGACGAAGGGGGACAAGGGGAGGGGGAGGTGGAGAGGAAAGGCTTATCACACCTATTTCGGGGTGGCAGCTGTCACCCAGTCAACCGGTCTGCCATCCATCGCGCAGTTAAACCGTCTGTGTACATTGTTTGTTTGTCAACTGTAACCCTTCAACCGCTGATCTTTGTATTCATGTGCGCTGAAGAGTGGTTGATTATCCTGAGTGAGAGGCGATTATCCAGTGACTTTTATACATTAAAATTTGGTTCCCTAGGAAACGAGGCGATTAAGCGGAGGGCGATTAAGCGGAGTCGACTGAAATAAATGTATAATATAAACATACTGTGTAAAATGATAAAAAGAGTGCTTAATCTGACTCTCAGCAAAGTTATATGACATCTGTCTTGTTATGTTTCTCAAGGAAATTACTTTCTTTAAGGAGGGAAAAATTAAGGAAGACGCCTTTTTTCTAATATCGCTAGAGCAGCAAGCTGCACCTTCGTGTTGCCACTCTGATCACGTGCTTTTCCCAAACAGCGAGACATTATTTTATCCTATTTTCCTACACATGGTGTGGAAAAAAAACAAAAAAACACAAAGATTGTTTGCAATTAAAAAGAATATCATTCATGCATTTCAAAATTTTGTCCATAGATAGACTACAAAAAGCAATTTCCGTGATAAAAAATGGCTCTTCGTGAAGCTATTTTATCATGCTTCACGGGAAAATCTGTACCGGTAGCAACACTGCTGCATATTAGTCCAAATGTAGAACAACAGTAATCATGACACCAAAGGTAGCAGAATATCGTCAACAGACTAGAGACATCAATGATGGACGTCTATTTCAAGGTGGTAATTAATGTAGGACACGCACATCAAAAATAATTTTCCGTTTTTCAATACTTTTTCTCTCTGAAAATTATCTTTGGTGCCCACCGAGTTAATATTGCTAAAAAAGAGCATCGTTCTGTTACCGTGCATGTATCGTATGTAATATGACGCAATATGGAGAGCTAGAGTTACCGGGTTTGGCCCTTGCGTCCAGAATTATTCCCCTTCCCCGATCAGCAGAAGCCTGTGGTAAAAACGCTGAAGTCACTTACGTTTCAGCAGGTACAGACACCTCTACCTGACAATGTATTATTCAGCTTTTAATTAAGTCGAGAACCCAATTCTATATATTAAATATTCACTACTAACACATATCTTGCTTAATTACACGTAATTTATGCAAAGTAAACTTACGTACTGGACTGCTCCGCTCACACATGGCAGACATTTTCGTTTCAGGTCAGGTGAACTTGGTCTCTAGTATAATTAAAAACTACTTCGGGAATCTAACGTGAAACAATCTTTTATGGGGTCACTTGGGCTTGCTGTCAATAAAGTATTCGGTGACTAATTGCTTCACGGGGTTTTTTTTTGTTTTTGTTGCTGTTTCTCATAGCTTCGCTCAATGTACATGCTTAGTTGCACTCATGGTCCTTTCTTTAGTTAACAAGGACGCGACCTTGGGAGCGTCCGTTTGCAGGGGGTCGCAGGGGGGAGCCCCCCTGGCACGGTATGTGACTATATGGATCCAATGTATTTTTTACGCTCGTCTGGACTGATGCTCCTGTTGGTTAGGATTGGAGTGGGTGTTGTGGGATATGGAGAGGTCCATGTTAATTTTTTGTTGCTTTCAATAAATACATTACACATCCAAACGGGGAACTGGTGTCTGCAGTGAGAGTGAGACGTGTGCACCGACGTACGTGACTTTTAGTTAACGCGTATATTGTTTCAGAAGCATTTCTATTCCAACTTTTTGTAATAACTAAAACATTTTTGTCACGTGATTGCTTGTTATTGTCTATACAAATGAAGCCAACAATAAATGGTGATTAAGAGCACATTTCATTAATTTGTACACATTTAGACATCACTGTACCCATGAAGTATCTTCTTTCTAACGGAACTGTTGTATATGGTACCATAGTTTTACGGGAGCTGCGCTCTCTATTTTCTAGTTGGACGCAGTTATTCGTACAATTGTTTGAATAACTATAACTGGTTATTCGTGCAATTGTTTGAATAATTGTAACTGGTTATTCGTACATCTGTTTGATTAACTATAACTGGTTAATGAAGGGAGAGGGTTATTCGTACAATGGCCTTCTCTAATGACAGCACCGATTCCATGACTTGTCTACGACTAAATGAACTGTATCATCGGTGCTGTCGTTAGAGATAGCCCGTACAATTGTTTGAATAACTATAACTGGTTATTCGCACAATTGTTTGAATAACTGTAACTGGTTATTCGTACATTTGTTTGATTAACTATAACTGGTTATTCGTACAACTAAAGGTATGAAGATGCCAACAGCACTTGGCATTTTGATATGCAATTTTAAATAGTTCCTATAAAATCAGAATGAGGAGTGGCCTGGCCTTGGTCTACCTTTTGAAATTCCGGGCAAAAATATCATCGAATTTCCGGGTTCATCAAATTGCACTATTTAGAGAAAATAGTTGTGCGAATAAACAGCAATGGTTATTTGTACAATTGTGCGGATAACCACTCCGTTTCTAGTTATATACATCCAACGGGGTCATTGGTTAACTCACCTACGTGGCCGTGGGCACTTATGTGCTGGACTTACAATCTGTGAACCTTTCTAGTAATTCTACTGGTGCTGGTTCAAACCCGTGATGACTGTACAGTTTTTTCCTCTTACAATTGTATGCACTGATGTACTTGATTCATTTAATGTTTCTGCTAACATTATATTAACTGTAATTCATGACTTACATACAAAATGATCAGATATCCAAGCAAGAAACGATAGCTCAATACTATAAATACGACTGCTTTCTTTCTTTCTTTCTTTTAAATAAACCCCACAAAAAACCACGCCCCTCTTTTTTATACCATTACCAACCCCATCAAAATAATCCCTCTTTAGAGTGTTATTTATCCTGGATAACGTGCACACTGTAGACTGGCACACATACGGAATTCCTTCCGGGTATCGTATGATTTAATATGGTCTGTAGCCCCATAGGACGGTGCAGTCTTCCTTTAAAATTGACTTATGACTTATGCCACTCCTCAAAACAAAGTTCATCTGTCTGATGTAAAAATGGTCTTTGATTAAAGTCTAATTAGATTCTGAAAGCAAATCCAATAGGAAAATCGCGGTAGATAATAATAAAAATAATAAGATGACGGTTACCGGCACACTGAGGATATAGACTAGACTAGTCTATTGTGACTTCCACTTAGACTGTTAGACTAGACTAGACTAGGTGTTTAGATCGAGGCTCTTCTGCCTAGATCAGGCTGCTTAGGCTTTTACAAAAATGGTCATAATATGTTACATTCAGAGCCACAGAGTGTTCAAATTTTGAGTAAATGCAAACAATCGGCCAGTTTTAAACCACCGGAGCGTCTATATCATGGCAACAAATTAACGTTATCGATAATAGGTGTTCAAAGTAATATGTGATTCTTATTTCAGTTAAAAAGAAAACATTTCAAAGCAACAATACCTGTGAGTGCAAAGCATTCCTCTTTCCAATATCTGCATTCATATATTCTTGTTCTGATGATTTTTTCCACTAGATATTGCGGATTTGTGCCCTTAATTGAATGGGCATCTTTCACCGTACGATTCGCCATTTTCGATCGGGATTCAGTGTCGAGTTGTCGACTGTCGAGTAGTGTCGTCGAGTGATCAAGATTGCCAGATTTTTTTCGAGCCGGAGCCAAATAGCTTACGAAGAAAGCACTGTAAAAAAAAAAAGCCAAACCATGCCTGGAAATGGCCAACAGGGGTCAAGATTTGACAAGAAATTTATTTACCACGAACTGTCTGTGTACTGGATATACGTGGGATTACAATCATCATAAACCTTTTTTAACATACATCATAACAAGATAAGAAACTTAAACCAATGCAGTTTTGAGATCTTTCTTTGATATGAATTCATCGGGCTAGAAGCTCGATCCATGAAACATCATACAAGTTTGAGAGAAGGATAATAAGTACTTTTTGTACAGGAAATAGGTCGTTTTTGATGTAAGGTCCGTTTAAGGCAAAAAAAAAGGGGGGGGGGGCAATCAGTTATTTGGGAGCCAGGGGGTTGTAAGGGAGTAGATTAACTTTCTGTCGTAGGTTATACGACATGACTGGTGCGCACTGTCCTTTTCTAATTTAGTACATTAAGGGTGCAAAATTATGCACCAAGGTGTTAAATAATGCCCTTTTTCCTAGTGTGAGAGTTGACCTTAGGAAGGATTTATCTCAAATACAAACGTTCTTTCAAGACAATATTTCACACGGGAGTTCTAAATGTGTATGTTTCAATAATGAATTTCGAAAGGGCTGTTTCTCAAAGAAACATATTGAGAATTAACTTACAAAATCAAAATTCCTTTATCCCGACATGCATTAATGTGTCTTAAAATGTGTGAAATCTGGTGGTAAGTATTTAAAATAAATTGTTCCTAATGTCAACATCCACAACAGAGATAAAGCACACTGTTTAGCACTTTGCTGCGCAATTTCCACGTAAAATGTAATGGTCTGGTAAAGGGCAGTGCGCACCACAATAATATACTGTAATCTGCAATCGTATGGTAGTCTACCCCCTTACACAGAGCCAAATTTATGGTATTTAGCCGAGAAAGAGCCAAATCTGGCAACCTTCGGTGTGCCGCTGAACCGGCCGAATCCGCCCGCACCGTCATGACCTCTGACATCTTGTCACACGTCACTCCAGACCATTTTCCCACTAGAATATTCTCGGGGCGATCTATTTTTAGCCATACCGTCCCTTACAGTGACTGGCTTTTCTTTGTCATCATTCCTGGGTGAAAGGTCAGTGCGGGGCGGCTGTCATCGACGTAGGCTTTTAGGCAACATATACATCAAGACGTTCCCTCAGCCAATGCTGGTACTTGCACCTCTGACACTAAAAATAAAAACTGTCAAGTGAAGGTGGAGGTATTTTTCTTCCCTTTACAAAACCTAGGAAATGTCCTACATGGTACTAATCTTAGACTAATCAGCCAAGGGCTTCTTGGTCATGGTACTGCAAATCAGCAGAACCCTTGCATTTTCCTCTCTTTCACACACAGCAAACCATGGCCGTAACTACATCATCCGCCCCCTTTCCCTTTTTTTGTCTGTTTATCTGATTAGTTGTCTGTCTGTGTGGCTGTTTGGTTTTTTTTTTTGTCTAATTGCTTCTTTGACGTCTATGTTTTTTCTGCTTCTTTGTCTGTCAGTTTGTCTCCTTGACCACCTTTCTGCATATCTGTTTGTCTGTCTGCATGTCTGTTGATCAGTTTGCTTATCTGCGTGTTGTTTTTTTTTTATGTCCTTTGGTTTGCCTGTCTGTCTGTCACTTTGTCTATCTGGATATGTGTTTGTTCGCTTGTCTGTCTGTCTCTTTAGCTACCCACCTGTCCGTTTGTCTGTCTGTCTGTTTTCATTTAAACGTAAAATACGAGATAGGGCTAGACTCTATTCTATTCTGTTCTTTGTCATTGTCAATTTGGAGGTGTTACTAATGGTTCAATTTTCAATTTAATTCGCAACTATTTTGAACTTGTTAGAAATTTGTTTGTGATATTATGAAAATGTTCATGCTAGAGCAAAACCTCTGCAGCTGATAGTGTGTTCTCAATCTCAAACGGTTTTCAAATTCAAAGGGCCATATAAGGTAAACAAATATTAAAATGGCGGACACGTTCCATGGCGCGCATGAACATACGTGTACTTTACTTTCCCGATTGATCGGCCATCTGGGCTTGAGCCCTTTGTCGATATAATATGCCAAGGTGTAAACACGCCTCAAGATAAACCAGTGCAGTACTGACCGCAAAGAAGGCGTGCGCTCTATAGTGCATCGAGTTCCGCGGGCGAGATCTGAAATGGGATGTTCAAAGAAAAAAAAAATTACAAGCCTCAAATGATCATAATGAAGATACATACAGGTCCAACCTACTCCGCTATATAGAAAGCTGCAAAAGGACTAATAGTCTATATGACAGCTGACAACCGTTAAAATAATAAAGGAACTGCTCTGATACATGTGGCAGTTACTGTAAATAGCCAACTGTTACAGCTCTGTAGTTGGAGATGGTAGCTAATCTCTTACAGAAAAATTAATGTTGTTTCATTTGAAAAGATTTTGAATACGTTATGATTTTCCTCTCTTATCTGACAGTCATACTGAAGAGCCTCCGCATTATTTGCTAGCCCACAGGCTACCACTTAATTACTTTTAAACATGATATAACAGGTAGGTCAAAAGTAGGCCTACACTTCCATGTCGATGCACGTTCTTTTGCTGTCTGAAACTTTTCTTTGATAATTCACCATATGAAAGCACAAAAGCATTAATATTAATGCGAGTGTTTCACAATATCACACAATATTAATTTGGTTTCACTCAAGGCTGTGGTCATTCCGGTATGATCCAGGCTTAGTCTCCAGCATTTTTATTGTACTGTTATTCATCATGATATCCTTGACATACAGTAATTACCGCGCACTTGGGAATGATTTTAAATGTCTCTCGATGACCTGCCGAGAAGCGCATCGATAACAGGATAGTCTCGCTCTAAAGCGAGCATATTATGTAACATGGTGGTAAGGCATATAGTCTAATAATAATCTTTTTACTAATAACGGAGAGGAATGTGAGCCCAGTCTGATAATGTTTCAGATGTTGTTACACTTTATCTAGGGTAGTGTGTTACCTGGGATTTTTTAAAAACCAAATTACTGTGAAGAATCAATTTTGGACGATAGGCCGAAAAAAACCTAACACTAGAAAATTTCATGCCCCGACCGGGAATCGCCCCCAGGGTCTTTCAGCTTGCAACTCTGAACGTATTACCACCACGCCACAGGGACGCTAACTTCACAGCAATTTAATTCTTAAGTACCTACCGCCTGAATATGTTTCCTAACTTGCATGTGTGAACCTAGTGTTCACCGGCGACCCCAACACATTTTCCGATTGCTCACACATAGTGGAGAACATCAGCTTACATTTCAAAAATACAAATTATTAAGCATTTAAGGGATGCTTTCTCCTTGTATTATGACAATTACATGGCTGAAAGTAATTTGTCTGAAAGGACAGTCGTACTGAATTTAGTGTCTCGAAACTAGCTTCTGTATGTAACACAAATCTGAGATATTTCTTGACTGTTTTGATCTACTTTATGCACTATTGGAGATAAACTAGAGAAAAGGACAAGGAATATACTTTATCGGAACAGCGGGAAAACCAGCGTTCATTTTTAAAATTTGACCAGCAGTCACCACGTGTTCTGTAATAATTAGTCGGGTGAATGTCATAATGTTTATGTGTTTGGCCAGCCACATTATTGTTAGGGTGGCGACCAATGACCACGAGGTCTTGGTTTTGGTCCGGACCGTTTTGGGTACTCGACTTCGTCAGAGGACAAAAATGTCAACTTTGAAATACAGATGCATAAATTTGGGTACGGAAACCCAGCCAGTTAGGCATTTATTTGGTAGACGATACTAATTATTCTTACAATCATGACTACTGATTAATTCCCTTCTACTTCCTACTAATATGAAGATATAAAATTACAGGGCTAGATCTAGAGGTCTGTTGATTTCGAAATTGTAAAATAAAGATCAAACATATTTCACACCAGCAGAATTTTAGACTAAAAAGTGTTCTCAAATAGGAAGAATAGGGAGGAAGAACTCTGATGGAAAGTCCTATGATAACGAGCCTCATTTACAGTATGGAGACTTTTGGCATGGTTTTGGGAATTTTCCAGATAAAGAATACATTTTACTGATTTCAGCTTAGCTAATTTCAGTTAGGGAGGCCTATATCTGTATGAAACTTGCTGATTCTCGATCCTGTTTCCACACCCTGCCAGCCTTCATCAAATCTTGGTAATTCTGTTAAACCAATCCAAAAGTTTGATATCACAAACACAATTTCAGTATTCAGTGCATGGAATAAAATTCTTAATGTCACGAGAAAAAGTTAATGTGCTAAAGGATTAAAATCAACACCGTTTGTGCCTTCCGTGCTTCATGCGTTAGAAAGGAAAGTGTTGATTAGAAAAATAGAAAGATTAATCGAAATCAGCTTACATTTCAAAAATACAAGTTATTCGGCATTTACGTGTTAACACATTCATTATTCAACTCCATTTCATTTAAAACTTTGCGGAAGCAAAGAAAAATTGCGATAAAAAGGATTTCATTTGTACATAAAATACTCTGCAATGTTTAGTTGCTGATTGTTGAGATAAAAGCAAAAATGTCGCGTAAGCAGACTGTTAATCAGCAGTTTCAACTGCATTTAATATTAATCAGATCATGAAAGCCATTCTCTCTTCATGAGATTCTCTGAACTTTTTACCACCTCAGACATAAAGTTTGGTTTAAACATACCAACTGCCGAACAATTAGAATTTTTAATATAAGACTTGCTTGAGCAAGGATAGGTGAATAAACATATTCAAGGGAACACCTATTAGTCTGCATTAAAAAAAAAACAGGTATGTGATTTTTGCCTTCAAACAGATTCTGTCTTATGCTTTTCTGAGAGGAACCATTACTTTCCAGTTCCTGACTCCGAATTCCTGGGTGAAATATTTTTTAAAATATTATTATATGAACTTTTGATTACA
>JAWQUT010000013.1:4362911-4393773 GCA_033807755.1 Ellobium chinense | reverse complement strand
TCAAAGACATTGTTCCTCCAGAAATGTCGCCGTTGTTCTTAACATGGGAACTGCAATCTTGTTTATCACAGCCTCCCTAATTTGTATTTTTTGGGTGTGCAGGAGAGGGGTGAGAACAATGACTTACAAATCTGGCTGCATTATGAATTCTTTCCATATGTAATGAACTTATGCCACATTTCCTACAGCTATTATTGGAATGTCCTGTACTGTTATTTTCAGTAATCTGAACAGGGCCTCTTGAATGACATATTTTGCTATGAGGTGCACTCATGTGGAGATGGAAAAGGGAGGGGGGTGAAGGTAGTGCCCCCTGCTAGTCTTCTTACATGATATTTTATAGGAATTTTGAAGAGGTTTAATCTTAAATCTTAATAGGGAATTTCAATAAAGCAAGCCAAGGAAAACTATTTTACTCCATTCTCACTGCTTTTAGTGCAAATTTAGGTTTTTATATGACGTGCCATAGGTGATGCTGTTTTATTAAGCTATGAAAAATCATTTCTTTTCAGGAATTTTCAACAATTTGACGAATTTTAATTAGGTCCATTCTTACTTTGCTTTTAGCTCTTATTAAAACCACTTCTGGGACATTTCTGCTTGTCTGTTCTATGTTTGCAAGATCTATCTTGGCGACTCCCTGTCCTCAAGCATCCTGCTCNCTGGCTGCATTATGAATTCTTTCCATATGTAATGAACTTATGCCACATTTCCTACAGCTATTATTGGAATGTCCCGTACTGTTATTTTCAGTAATCTGAACAGGGCCTCTTGAATGACATAATTTGCTATGAGGTGCACTCATGTGGAGATGGAAAAGGGAGGGGGGTGAAGGTAGTGCCCCCTGCTAGTCTTCTTACATGATACTTTATAGGAATTTTGAAGAGGTTTAATCTTAAATCTTAACAGGGAATTTCAATAAAGCAAGCCAAGGAAAACTATTTTACTCCATTCTCACTGTTTTTAGTGCAAATTTAGGTTTTATATGATGTGCCATAGATGATGCTGTTTTATTAAGCTATGGAAAATCATTTCTTTTCAGGAATTTTGAACAATTTGACGAATTTTAATTAGGTCCATTCTTACTTTGCTTTTAGCTCTTATTAAAACCACTTCTGGGACATTTCTGCTTGTCTGTTCTGTGTTTGCAAGATCTATCTTGGCGACTCCCTGTCCTCAAGCATCCTGCTCTTTTTGGATTGTTAGTTGTCTGCTGCTGCTGATAGTTTCATTTACATTTTGTCTTTCTCCTTGTGACCTGCATTTTCACATGGAAATCTATCAGTGATGCAATCTTCTGTTCGCCAGTAATTTACACTACACATTTCTAAGCCTCTGCATTTTCTGCCCTCTAGCACACTTTGCTTTTTCCTGTCCTGTTACACTTCATTTTATTTTAATGAACAGATGAAAAAATTGTAATGGAGTAATTTTAAAAGAATGCTATAAGAAACACTAGCTATGTGTCTGTGCAGATGTAGGAGAAGAGCTTAAAATACTTTTGTCGGATGCATCATCTCCAGGAGCCTCAGCCTCATTGTTCAGCGCATCAGGTTGTCCTTCTGGATATTGTATTCAGTGCTGTGGGTAATCTCAAAAGGCTGGGTCTGTTTGTGTCTCTTTTTGGATTTTCATATGGACACTCTTCAGGAGATGCCATTGTCGTCTTCTATAGTGATTCCGATACAGAAGATCAACAGCTGAAATCAAGACATCATGTGGCATTGTTTGGCTTCTCTGTGATTTATCTCAATCAGATGTCCATGGAAACAGCCCAAGATCTTTTGACTAATCTTGGATATGCATGGAGCCATGTCACAACCAGTCACAACCAGTCACAACTCCCCACACGTCCCGTCTACATGCAATTTGATTTATGCAATATACCAAATATCCACAGCTTTAGCATCAGATTCTATGACGACAAGAGCAACCAATGATTCCTTGCACATATAAAGACTCCAAATTGCTGGCTTTGCGTTGCCGAGACAGCAGTGTCCCGAATGACATGCCTCTCTTTTTTCAGTAAATACTAGTGGCCATATGGTGCCATCAGTATTAGAGGCAGTCATTTTTCTCTCCGACGAAAGGGTTAGCTTTAATCATTTTCTGCCAGACATGTATCTAGCTTAATCTTATAGCATATTATTTACTCTGCACATAAATGACTAAATTTTTGTGATTTTGTGAACTGACTTTCATTTATACAGTTTCGAGATTTTGATTTCTCTTCTGTTCCCATGTTCTGCTCTTTGCACTTTTTTATCTGTAATTGTAGAGATTTTATGAGGAGTCTGGCATTAATTCTTTGTTTCTACCCTTCACTTGATTTGTACTGGCATTGCAGAGTTTGCATTCTTTCAGTGTTCATAGAATATGTGCTTTATGTAAGGTCAGTCACTGTCATTATTCCCATGCTATCTTGCTGTCATCTTGATGCTTTCTTAGGGTCAATAGAACTGATATACACCTCTCATCTACCTGTCCTGTAGAGTCCCATTCCTATTCTGTCATTTTGGGTCTGAGGCAGATACTGTGCATGAGATTTAAGCTGCTCTGGTGAGGTCTGATCTTCTGTAGCTACACATGACTAGTGGGGGTTCCTTGTGTGTTTCTGTTGTCCAGTTTGGTCTTGTCCCCATGTTTCTATGTTGTGGTGTGATTTTGGTGAGGAGTACAGCCCCCACTAGCAAATGCTGTAGTTATTAAAAAAGTCCCTTTCAGGGTCTACTTCTCTTGGCCGGCATGGCTCGGTGCAAGGTCGGAAGCCCATAAACTTTAAGGAAAATCAGACTAAGAAGTAACATCATCTACTAAGCAAAGGGAAAATTTTGCAGAGCACGGTGATGGGACTTCTCAATCCAGATATTGAGAGGCCATAATGTCATGTACAGACAGGAGTGATTCACACTCACAGTTGCTTAATGCAAGTCAGTAGTATTGGGTTTTATGTTAGTGCAGGTGAAATGCTCAGAGGGACATAAAACATTTATAGAAAGACTAAGAGAATGAGAGGTTCTTTCCCTTTTCAGTCTTTACAGCCTTGTAAAAAACTGTGCCTGCATGATGTAGATGTTTAACAATTGATGTGCTCAGAAACATGATCAGTTCCTGTTGTTCTTCCCATTATATCTATTTCTCGCCCTCTGTTCAGGTGTCTCCTTGTGCAGTACTGTACTCTGCCTCTAATGTCTGTTCTGATTTGGGCGTCTGTCTTTTGTAGACCTATGTTGTGAAGGCTCATTCCTATTCTGTCATTTTGGGTTTGAGGCAGATACTGTGCATGAGATTTAAGCTGCTCTGGTGAGGTCTGATCTTCTGTAGCTACACATGACTAGTGGGGGTTCCTTGTGTGTTTCTGTTGTCCAGTTTGGTCTTGTCCCCATGTTTCTATGTTGTGGCGTGATTTTGGTGAGGAGTACAGCCCCCACTAGCAAATGCTGTAGTTATTAAAAAAGTCCCTTTCAGGGTCTACTTCTCTTGGCTGGCATGGCACGGTGCGAGGTCGGAAGCCCATAAACTTTAAGGAAAATCAGACTTTGAAGTCACATCTCCTGCTAAGCAAAGGGAAAATTTTGCAGAGCAGGATAGGGGGACTTCACAATCCAGATATTGAGAAGCTATAATGTCATGTACAGACAGGAGTGATTCCCTTTCGCCTAGTACTTCAGTCTTGAGGAAGAGATTTTCGTACCTGTGCAGATGAAATGCTCAGAGGGTCATAGATATTTATTAATACAGAGAAGATGGAACCTTCATGTTTTTAATTTTGATTACACTGATCTCTACACTGATACTTTTATTGCTTGAGTACAAAGGCATCTCTGTATCTTCTAATTCTTGCAGTTGTCAGGCTATGCTACAATTTATATCATTATACTCCTGTAGGAAATGTGGCACTAAGTATTCTGGTATATTTTGCATCTATTTTTGTTATTTCAGAGTGTATAATTCTTTTTAGTGTGTATTTTCTTCAGCCAGATTTTGATTAGGCAGCAAAGCTAGTGGTTGCTACCTCATTCTCAGACTGTAAACCCATGAGAACATCTTTGTCATTCCCACTATAGAATGTTCTGTTTAGCTCTTGATGATTCATAGGTTCATCACATAGCAATGGAAATGATAATTAATATACTGCCTGCTGATAATTTCGTCTTACTTTTGTGCACTTCAATGTCCTGCTGTCACTTGTTAAAGCTGTAATGACATTTTAAGAGACAAAATTGAAAATTGAGGTGCAAAGTTAGAGACAAGCATAGTAGTGTTGACACATATTGGCACTCACTTTTTTTTGTGGTGAAACTGGCACTTTACTTGCCTTGGCTAGGGATAAGTTGGAGAGAAACATGCAATGGTGTTGGAAAAAACTAACACTTTTACTTGCCTTGGGTAGGGACAAATTAGAGGCAAGAGTAACAGTGTTGGTAGAAACAGGCACTTTCACTTGTCTTGGGTAGGAAAGGAATGCACAGTAATGTTGGGGAAACTGGCACTTGCCTTGGCTAGGGACAAATCAGAGACAAGCACAAAAGGGTTGGCAAAACTAGCATATTTACTTGCCTCGGCTACGGACAAGTTGAAGAGAAATGTACAATGGTGTTGGTGAAATTACGTGCTTCAATTAAAGACAAATTAGAGAGAAATGCACAATGGTGTTGGAAAAACTGGCACATTTAATTGCCTTCCCTAGGAACAAATCAGAGACAAGCACAACAGTGTTGGGAAAACTGGCATGTTTACTTTCCTCAGCTAGGGACAAATTGGAGAGAAATGCATAATGGTGTTGGAAAAACTGGCACATTTACTTGCTTCAGCTAGGGACAGATTGGAGACATAGAGAATAGTGTTGGCAAAACTAGCACTTTTATTTGCCTTGGCTGGGGACAAATTCGAGAGTAATGCACAATGGTAGTGATAAAACTGGCACATTAACTTGCTTCGGCTAGGGATAAATTGGAGACATAGAGAATAGTGTTGGTGAAACGGGCACATTAACTTGTGTCGGCTATTGGTATATTAGAGACAAAAACAAGCGTTGACAATCTGGCACATTTACTTGCCTCAGCTAGGGACAGATTAGAGAAAGACACAATAGTACTGGCAAATCTAGCACTTTAATTTTGCCTTGGCTAGGGAGAACTTGCAGAATAACACAAAATGGTACTGGCAAAACAGGCCCATTTATTTGCATCAGTTGGGGACAGACTGGAGACAAACACAATAGTATTTGCAAAAATGGCACGCTAACTTGCCTCAGTTAGATATTAATTAGAGACAAACACAAGAGTTAATGAAACTGACACTTTCACTTGTCTCAGCTAGGAACAAATGGAGAGAAATGCACAATGGTGTTGGCGCAAACTGGCACGTTTATTTGCTTTGGCTAGGAACAAATTGGAGAAATGCACAACAGTGTTGGCAAAACTGGCATTTTTACTTGCCTTGGCTAAAGAGAAATTGGAGAGAAACACACAGTAGTTTTGGCAAAACTGGCATGTTTACTTGCCTCAGTTAGAGACAAACTAGAGATAAAAGCCATGATGTTGGCAAATACTGGCACTTGCCGGGGCTGGAGACAAAGAAGAGGCAAACGCAATAGTGTTGGCAGACACTGGCATTTACGATGTTTGCCTCAGCGAGAGACAGGCACAATAGGATTGACAGCAGGTACTGGCATTTTACTTGCCTTGGTTAAAGACAGAGTAGAGACAACACAGTAGTGTTGGTAGACAATGGCATTTTACTTGCCTCGGGTAGAAGACAAGAGACAAACGCAATTTAGTGTTGGCAGATGCTGGCACTTCCTTTACTTGCCTCAACTAGAAAAGAAAATAGAGATAGATGTAACAGTGTTGGCGGATATTGGCATTTACTTCACGTGCCTCAGCTTAGAGGAATTAGAAACAAATGCAGTAATGGTGGCAGACGCTGACACTTAATTTATATGCCTCAGCTAAATGACTGACAATTGAAATGCATCATATGTATATAAGGTTTAAAACTTTGTACGTTTTTACATTTTCTTACTAAGATTGTTTTTCCACATTTTTTGTTCATGAAACAGGTGAATATACAGTTGGAATGGAATGTTGGGTGTCTATATTTCCTTTAATTTACTTTAAATGCATTGTAATTTATTTGTATGAGTCTACTTTTTTTTTGTTTGTATATTAGTTGTTTTCCCCGTGCAGGGCCGGGCCCTATAGACAGAGGTGTAGCATGGTCACATACACCTCTGTTTATAGGGGGAGTAGAATGTCCTTGCTGCCGCCTGCCGGCAGGAAGTAAAAGTCTGCCAATAGCAGGGACTCTGGGCACAATTTTTTTTTGGTCAACTTCAGCTCAGTCTATTTGCCACAGTTTTGCTCATACACTGCCACTTAAGATGTGACTTAACTTCTTCTAAGTGAAGGCCTTATGGAGAATTTATATTTACAACCTGTCCCTGTACATATTAAGGTCATATTCCATGTGAATGACGTTAAGAGAAAAACTGGATCATGTGCAACCTCTTCTTTTTGGCATAGAGAAATTCAATTCCTCACCAAATTTAGTTTTTAAACTTTCTGAGTGCGTACATGAATTTTGGAATCTCGACTCAGAATCAGCTAAACATTTTGAATAAAATTGTACCAGAAATTTCATTTCACCTAGGTTATGGAATGCAACGTTGTAAGTCAGTATAGTTGAAGTGCATCAGTAAATGAACTTTTTAGAACTATGGTTCATTTAAGGTATTATTGGCATCATAGATAGCGCAGCTGAAAGTAACTATTTTGAATGTTATTTGAGTGTGCAAGAGCACACAGACACTATTACATTGTAAGCATTTCAGTCAAATTTTTGCTTCCACTGACTTTGAGGGAGACTGCAGCATCCCTATCTTTTTCACTATTCATTAATTTACATTTAAAGACGGTTACAGAATTAAAACCTTTGATGTTTGGTTTCATAGATGAAAACTGCATGGTTTTCTCCTAAACTTATGACTGTTTCTGTCTGTCACAATCCAAACATTAATTTTTTACTTGTACCCAGAGTCTGTTTTGTGATGTTGAGAAGCCAAATTGTAAATTTTTGGTGAATTATGATAAGACCTCACGTTCTCTAATCTCTTTGCACTGAAAAAAAAAATGTAATAAAACTGGTTACAGTTTTGTAGATCAAGTTCTGTTCATCACAATTAGGGACTTCACAAATTTGAAATAAAGAACTGGCCCCTTAGTAATTCAAGCTTTTTGGACCCTGCTATATTTTAGTTTATGAAGAGTTGATGTGAAGATCATAGATGTTAAGATCATAGAAATTGGGTTATTGATAACAATCTAGAAATCTGTTAAGACCAATATGACTCTTTCCTCCAGCTTGTTATGTATATAAATTCAAAGTCCAGAGGATTAGTGCAGTGTTCCACTCATATTTTATGCATCTGGTGGGCTTGAAATCTCCCAAACTATTTGAATTATTTGTTTTTCCTCATTGGAGTTGTTAGGGTCAGTCAGAATAGATGCATATAATCTGGGCTACTCCTGGACTGTCTAAGGTCAGTGCCACTACTTTGGTGTTGGCATTCTGTATGGGAAGCAGCAAGACTATTTCACACAGTTACAAGAGGGTTGTGTTTGCACATAGTGTGCTGTTCCTTCCACCAATCAAGGCATATAATTTTGGAGGTGTCAGCTTCTCCACTTCATTTATGAAATTTGCTGGACTCTTTGAGGTTCGATTCTTGCGGCAAACTGCTTACAGAGGCTTTCATGAGAGTCTCACAATACTGCCCTTAAATCATGCATAAACATACATGTAAACTTCAAGCATACTTAGGCTGGCTGATGCTGCGTAAATCTGACTGATTTCTTTCATGAGCAGTGTTCCAGGACCCTTCTGTCTAGTGCTTGGCTTGCCCCTTAACCAAGCATTAGGTTTGAGAGTCACGGGATATCGCCTCCAAAATTTGCCAGAGCTCTGTATGCAACTCTAGTTCAGTGCAGTGCCATGTGCAAAACACAACCCTTTATTAATATTCCTATTATATATGGTATGTTCACACCATTAGTCTCAGCTTCAGCCTCTTCAAGCTGAGGACCATTTTCTCTTACAGATGAGGCAAACCATAGATTAGATTGCCCATCAATTGCAGGGAATCATGTGGCTGTAGAGGCTGCCAATCATACAGAGATAAATTCAAGCACATTACTGCATGATGCTGGTTGTGAACACAGACCTACGTCTTGCTTTAGTCTATATGTTGAGAGTTTTCATGGTGCTCTTGACCAAGTGAAGGATGAAGAGATATTGAAAAAACAATCAACCAGATCCGACTCTGCCCCAGGCAGTGGTTTTTTTTTTAACCAAGTGAAACTCTGCTCTAATATCTGGACAGACTTTACCTGAAAAATCTGAGGCTGCAAAAAAGAACTTAGATTTCAGTAACATCAAACATCATGTATAAACAGATTAACACAAAATTTTAAATTACGGTTTTGCTTCCTGACATCACATTTTTGTAAATATACTTCATCAATTTTGTGTGACCTATTTATGACTTTCTTGCATTTTATCAATTGTTCCAACTTTGCATAACCATGCACATGTTGAACCTTCTTTTCCTTGAAACCTGGATGGAGCATTTTCAATCTGCCTATTACAGACATGATTTCTAGTTGATGCCCGAGTTAGAATTTATTAGATGTTAATGAGATGACACATCCTTTAAACTGTAATCCACATGCTCTCTCCATCTTCAGATAAGTGTACATTAATATTAGACCCACACAGTGTAGTGCTGGTTGTGCTGTTTTCTGATATTTTTTATATTGATAGTCCAAAATGGCTGAGCCCAAGATCTTAAAGGCCTAGAGAAAACAGAGTTGAAAGTACAAATTAATTTGAAGTCCAGCTTAGATGTATGTTAAGAGACAAGATAATTTGAAGCCCAGCTATGATGCATGATATGAGGGCACAGCTCAGGTTTTTTTCAAGTCCAGCAATGATGGTTGTATGAAGGTACAGCACTGGTGAATCTGATACCCAGCTTTGATATGTATGTTTTTTAGGGCACGGCATAAATTGATTTGAACTATGATGCATGTAATGAAGGCACAGCTTAGGGTTTTTTTAGGGCCCAGCCATGATGGTTATGATGGCACAGCACTAAATAATTGATGCCGAGTTTTGATATGTATTATGATGGCACAGCAAAGAGTGATATGAAATCCAGTTATGGTGCATGATATGGATAGGTGGGCAAAGTACAGGTTTATATGAAGCCCAGCTATGATGCCGTTAGAAGAAGATCACAGCAGATGATAATATTAATTGGAAGATCAGCTTTGATGCATGGTATGAGGGCACCTCACATTCTGGGTATAAGATGCACATTATGAGGCCACAGCACAGCTAGGTCAATTTGAAGTCCAGTTATGATGCATGTTGATATGCAATTCAGTCAAGTTACTTATTAAGAGGGCACACTAGAGTTCGTTTGAAGTGGGGCTATGTGCATATTATGAAAGCACAGCACCAGGCAGTTTGATGCCCAACTATGATGCATGCTATAAGAGCACAGTTTATAGGAAGCTTAGCTAAGATGCATGTTAGAGGAAGATCACAGCAGATTGTAATCTGAAGTCTGGCAGCACAGATCTTTGTGAAGCCCAGCTGTGAAGCATGTCAAGAGGGCACCACACATTTAATTAAAGTCTAGCTATGATGCATGTTATAAGGATACAGCACAGGTTAACTTGAGCCTAGATATGAGGCAGGTTAGCAGAAAATCATAGTGCATGTTATTGTGAAGTCTAGATTTGATGTTTGGCATGAGGGCACAGCAGAGATTTATTTATTTAGAGCCTTGCTATAATGCATGTCAAGAGTGTACCACACAGTTAATTAAAGTCTAGCGATGACGCGTGTTTTGTGGGCATGGCACAAGTTAATATGAGCCCACCTGTGATGCAGGTGAGAAGAAGTTCTTAGTGCAAGGTATTTTGAAGTCGAGCTTAGATGTTTGATTTGAGGACACTGCAAAGCGTTCTTTGAAGCCCTGCTATAATGCAAGTTGGGAGAGCACAGCACAGGTTATTTTGAAGTCAAGCCTGATGTATTTTATATTATGAGAGCACAGCAGATTTGTCTGGTCCAAGCATGGGATAATTTGATGTCAGCTAAGACATTGTTATGAGAGTTGACACAGCTCAGTCTGAATCCAGCTATGATGCATGTTATGAGGATAAACATCTGGTTAATTTGAAATCCAGCTACTATGTTATGAGAGCTCAGCAAAAATTAAATCTAGCTGGATATCTGGGTTATTTTGAAGTCTAGCTTTTGGTGGGTGTTACGAAGGCACAGCACAGGTTAATTTGAAGCCCCGCTCTTTTGAAGGCACAGACCAGCTTCATTTGAAGTCCAGTTCTATATTCTAAGGGCAGAGCCCAGGTTAATTTGAATTCCAGCTAAGGTGCATATTGAAATGGCAGAGCCCAGGTGAATTGGAAGCCTAGGTACGACACATGTTATGAGGGCACAGTACAGGTTTATTTGAAGTCCAACTGTTATGCATATTATATGGGCACAGGTACTGGCTAATTTGAACTCCAGCTACGATACATGTTATGAGAGGTCAGCACAGTTTACTTTGAAGCCCAGCCATGATGCATGTTGGCTCAGATTGGTAGAGATTCTGTCAATTTATGATGGGCTGGAAATACTTGGTTATATGATAGGATTTTTTTCACCAGTGACTTGATCACCACTGATAACCTGTTGGCATAGGCTTGCATTGACAGGGGGACAGTTATGATATGAAGTGGTGAATTTAAAGTTTAGTGTTAGCATCAGGATCTAAAGATTATGGTTCGATTCCCACAAAGGTCATGGTGTCGATGCCTTGCAAAAGCATTTTTCTTTCACAGGTTTCTTGGTGGAGCTGTCAGTTAAGTAGATATCTGGGCAAAGGCAGAGAAAGATGTTGTCAGCGCCTGAAAAATGGCAGTGGCACCTGCAGGCATAAAAGCTAAATGAGAAAATCACTGAATGATTTGGCCTGATATGAGATATTTAAGCCTTTCGTACCTCTTTTTCTTATTTCCATTTTCATCCATAGCTTTTGCTCTGAACTGTTTTTTGCAAACTCATGAAATTAGGAAAGAAGGCCCGGTGGCTGCGACACTGTACTCCACAGAGAGTTGAAAATGTCCTTGAATTATCCGGCCTGCCAGGATAATATGAAAAATTGCATGAGTAGGCTCTGGCCTGGGCAAAGACTTATAAACCTGAGTATTATTATTATTATTATTATTATTATTATTATTATATTATTAATGCTGTTTGTGCAAGTTTGAGTCATGTCTGTTCTCACTAGTTGGGGGACCGGTGGAACACATAGCTCTGGCTTTGGACATGACAGAGTATACTTTTGTGATTTCACTACTGAATGTTGTTTTTTTATATTTTTGTTTTGTGAAGGCCAACTTTTGTGAAAGAAGTGATTCTCATCACCAGCATTCCTCCATAATCGAATCATTCTGATATCACATTTAGCGCAGCCAGCATTTCATGATGTGTGTAATGTCAAAGTTAAAATATAAGGTTGTATTCCAAAAGATGCAAATTTGATCATTTTTTTAAGAACTTTGGGTCAATTTTGATAACAGTATCAGAATTATTCATGCATGTTTTTATGGAAGTAACGCGTTCAGGAATTTGTTCTCTTCTTTGGTTTATGCTATAAGCATGTGGACCCATTTTTCTTTAAACTCATCGAAATATATGGAATTTAATTGGGATATGGCATACATGTTGACAATATTTTTGCCCTGTAAAAGTGATTTCAACTGACCAGGCTGTCCACTGATAGGATAGTTTAGACAAGAGATGGTTTCAAATACATGTATCAGTTGAAAGTGACATTATTGATCAAGCTGCCCTCTCATGCGACAGTGTAGACCAGAAACAGTGCCATACCTTTTAAAAGGACTTCAGATGATTATGTTGTCCACTGATCAAGCAGTTTAGACTAGAAGTGGTGTCATGCATGTGCCCATTAAGTGACTTCAGATGACCAGGGTGCCCACTGATGGGACAATTTAGACTGAATATGGTGTCATATATATGCACACATCAATGTGTCTTCATAGGCTGGAACTGAAGCAGTGCCTCACACCCTGAAAAAGTGATTACAAATGGCCAGACTGTTCACAGCCTGTGTTTAAAACAGCATCTTATTCCTGTAAATGTGACTTCGAATAACCCAGCTTTACACCAATGGGCTGAAATTAAAGAAGAGTCACTCTCTGCAAAAATTACTTCAAATGATCAAACTTTACACTGATGTGCAAGAATTAAAAACAGTGTTATATACCCTGTAAAGATGACTTCAAATGACCAGGTTGTCCTGGTACAATTTAGACCAGCAATGCTGTCATATACATGTACTAAGTAAAAATGACTTGAAATGCACAGGCTATGCATTGATGAGCTAGAAATGAAGCAATGTTATAATCCCTGTGAGGGTGACTCAAATGACTAGATTGTCAACCGAGGGGACCGTTTATACTGGTGTCACATACATGTACTCATTAAAATATGACTTCAAATAATCAGGCTAGTTGATGAGCTACAAGTGAATGTCATAAAACTTGAGAATGTAATTTCAAATGTCCTGCTGTTCACTGATGGGAAAGTCTAAAATTAATGCTTTGTCCTGCAAAAATTACTTCAAATGACCAGTGTGTACACTGATGTATCTGTGATGTACACTGTGTCACTGAATTTTGAACATGAACCTAGGTCTTGTACTGGGAATTTGCTGTGGTGCTTGTAGAGATGTGCCCTCTGGATTGTTTCTGCCTGTCAAATGTGTATGAGTCAAAGATGGATTGAAATGCAGTATGACCCAATTGTCACAAAATGGTATAGTGACCTGTGTTGTGATTTTTGCTGAGTGGCTTCTATGGTATTATGGTAAATGTTCTTTTCACTGTTTCTTCCTATCAAAGCTTTGTGTCACAGCACTACAGGACGTCACCATGGACTGAAATATAGTACATAACTAGCCCTTACTCATGATTTATTGTAACTGCATTAATCATACGGAAATAAGGTTGGTGATACAAAGGGACCAGCTCACAGCACAGCTCATTTTAATGATAGACATAGCATCTTGGTATTGATATCAGAAGCTCTTTGTCACCTTCCATTTTGTCATGACTGTAACATATTTGGAATTTGCTTTGTTTTTAATTGGTTATGATTATGTATGTCTTTGGGTGTGCAAAACAAAAAAAAAAGGGGGATATGTTTTTTTTCTTAACTTGTTATATTTTGTTATTGTTAAATTAAGAAAATCCGCTGCAGTTTCTCTTAGGTTTTCTAACTCTTGGCATGGCTGATCAGCTGACACTTTTAGATGGAACCACGCATTAAGGATGAACATGAATTCCCGTGATATAACTAACATGACAGAACTTGTCTGTTCAGGGAACTGATTTTGCAGATTTTTCTTATTTCCACCTCAGATATTCCATTTTCTCTTCAGTGCAGGCAGTCTGTTTGGCCAAGTAATAAAAGATATTGTATTGTTCCTTCTAGTTTTCAGAAACATAATGACAAATGCACTCTTCATAAAAAGTTTGAGATTAACCAGTATTCTTAACATCATAATGTGAGTTTATTACAGAAGAGTATAACAGAGAACCCATTTTCTTAAGTGGACATCCAGAATGTTTTTCATTGTGACCCAGGGCACAAATTTAATGCACTAGCCAGATTTTAGTGATGCTGCAGTGTTAAAGCCGGCATAACATTGCATCACCATGACTTCTGGTTTCGTCATGAAGTTTGTATACCATGGCACAAATGAGAGCTTTCTATGTCCATCTGCTCTCTATACCCGCTTCCCCCCCCCCCCCCCNCCCCCCCCAATCCCCATCCCCTTTTTTTTGTAAAGCCTGAATTATTCAGAAACAGTGAAATTTAATATGGCTGTAGATATGAAAATAGCAACAAAGACAATGTTATTTACACCCCACGTATGTTCAAAGCTGTCTGTTTAAAGCCACCTAATACTGAACTAAGGAACCGTCAAAGGGTAGAGAACACTGATATGGTACGACTGTCTTCAGTTAAAATTTATCAGTTTTATCTGTGCAGTACAGTTTGAATGGAGGAGAAAACAAGTAGTTCCATGGCTATAGTATTAGTATATCTGACTCTTGTCCAGTTTCCTGATCAGTCAGCTCAACTGTCATTTTCAGACTACAGGAATTTCAAAATCCATTTATTTAACCCTTTGACTGCACCAGGCCTATCCTTGGCATGAGTGCATGAGTCACAACCGTGGTGCAATTATTTTTATAGTTTTGGCAACACTCTTAGAGTTTTATCCATGCTTTTACAGAGTGTGAATTAGTTTATGGCACCATCAAAGGGTTTAGATAATAAAGTTTTATTTACAACATGTTAAAAGACCAGTTATACCAACCATAGAAATCACAATTACTTGATTGCAGTGAAACAGTTGATGAACAAAAGGGGTTGGCTGCTCCAGTTTCTTAAATGAATACTTTCATTGATACAAACCACTAATACAGTAGATTTAGTTTTAGCAGTGTTTGTCTTGCAGCCAGTCAAAAATAAGGCTTAAATCACTTTTTGGCTATGACAGGTTATTGATATGACATCAAATCTTCATGCATGTATTTTTCATTTGGTGAGAAAACATTTGACCTAGCATTATTCTTTTAATCTGAAGTGGGAGGGGGTTACCCTATGGAATGGAACAAAATTATGAGAAAATCGGCTTTGATGAACCGCTATTTACTGCCTCTCAAATCAATTTATCCTGTTACTGACCCATATAATCAGTGCAGAGAAATGCTTTCACTCTTGATTTCCACATTAAACACCACTTCAATATCAGACTACCTCAACCATCTTTAGAATTAGAGCCTGATATCTCTGTTGCTAATCTAGCGACATAAACCTCATCTTTACTGGCTGCAAGACATTCATTCTTACCAGTTTGATCTCTTTTCTGCTTATCACGAATACTACTCCAGAAATCTCAAGGGAGCTGCCATAGTAAATTACCTTGCTGAAATATAAGATAGCTACAAGGTTTCAACATTTCAAAATTGTTTTTGTTGATTTTCTCATGTGATGGAATTGCAAGGCCAGTTTTTGTATTTCGATTAATCTGGAACATTTTGTTGAGAATTTCATATTCATTTTATGCTGTGTTAATTTGTTAAAAATGTTCATGAATACAATTTGCTCTTTCCTGCATTATGTTTCTTATTCATTATTTCTTGTACTGTTGTTGTGTCACTTTCCTCATCCTCTATTTTGATATGGAGAATATGTATGGTCTCACTGCCCCTTCAAATTCATTCTGCTGCTTCTTGAGCATGAAAACACCTGCAAAAAAACCTACACTAGAAAATTTCCTGTCTCTACCGGGAATCGAACCCAGGGTCTCTCATCCCAGCTTGCAAGTCTGAACGTGCTATCACTGCACCACAAGGACGCTAACTTTACAGCGCGAGCCTAGTGTTCACCCATGACCCAAACACACTTCCCAACTGCTCATAAGTCCTCAAAATCTAATTGTTTTAGGGGTGTAATTCTTTGTGTCAAAATTTGGAAGAAAAGCTAAACAACATGTGTGGAAAGTATTTTGACTTAAGACCCTTGGATAAATTAGATGTGTTAAACCTTATATAGCCAACAGAAAAAAAAACAACAAAAACATTGGCACCTTCATACCTAACTAGATCTAAACAATACATAGAAATTACACCACAGAAGTTTTCGAATCACGTGTATTGAATTTCTCATTTTCTGTGCTGTATGGATGACTGTTAGACTACGCACCGCATGAAATTATATGATCTACAGATTTAAAAATTCACTTCAGAAGAAAGGTACATGGCACATCAACATATTTTAGACGTTTGCTATCACACCAAATGCTATTCGGAACATAAAAGACTATAATATTTCTCTGCGTCGATACCAGAGGTGATGGAAATGGAAGTCTTTGTGAGCGACAGTGTGACTGTATTTGGTTGAAAAGAAAGCAAGCACAAGAACGTTTTTTTTTTCCTCCTTAAATTTCCACTCGGTGGAACTTATCGACTTTTATCAGCCTACTATCCTCAACAATAGAAGAATATCTTTAAACTTAGCAAAATTAAAGGTTTACCAATCAGTATGCAGTATTTCGTTTCATTCAGCAACAGTGCGACTCTGTTGACTCGAGAGGAAAGCAGACACTTTTTTTTTTCCTTAAATTTCCACCCGATAAAATCTATATAGATCTATTGACTTTTACCAGTCTACCATCCACAGCAAATGAAGATTTTCTTTAAACTTAGCAAACTTAAAGGTATACTGAAAAATGTGCTTTTCTAATTGTCCACCTGAACTAGCATTCTGGATCTATCAAAAGTAACCGTCGACATGGATTTGGACAGCACTGTTGTTATAGACTGCCGAACTCCAGAAACTAGGCCATTCCAGGATAGAAAAATAATTGATACTACTGTTTAAGAGAAAAAAAATGTCCACAAGCTGCTAGGCTTATTTCATAACTGGTAGTGAACAGCATTTTCTGTTTAGCCATAAACCAGAGCACAAACTATAATTCGCTCTCTTTCCAAAAGTTGTACTTCAAATCTGCGTTCTGGTTTTATGAGTTTGTGTTTGTGTGAGTGTGAGAGAGAGAGAGAGTGAAGGAGGATGAGAGAGATGCCGAGAGAAAGGTGGAGAAAGGTGGGGAGGGGGAAAAGAGAGAGAGAAAGAAAGAAAGAAAGAAAGATAGAAAGAAAAAACAAGAAAGAGAGAGAGTTAACAGCTTACCATGTTGTGCAGGATGGATGAAATTCAATTATATTTTTAGGATACAGGCATCATTGGTTCAACTATACTGTTTGAAATCTCTTACACGAGTATCTTGAAAACTAAACGTCCTGAGTATTTGGCGTTTCAGAAAACACAATTTCAGCGCACACAATGACGTCATTTCCCGTGTCATGTGGGTATGTCAAAGGGAAGAATTTCTGGTGCATAAAACTAAATGTTATAGAAAAGGTGCAGGACCTCACTTTGTACAATTTTAATTTGCCCATTCTATTTTTGTAGAGTACTTTCTGTAGGCAAAACCCTGCATGACAGGATTTTCGGGTAAGCTTGTCCTATTATATCTTTTTCTGATGGCAGGCTAGCAATGAGGGGGGAAAAAGAAGCAAATGAATATAACAATAACAGCGATGACAACAAAGCAATAACAACACAACTGTCGACAGCAACAGCAGCACCACAAACAAAAAATACATGGAAATTAAAGAGGTCACTCCATCCTCATCCCTCCACCAAAAAAATAGAATAATTGATTTGTTATATAATTTTAGAAACTTAAAAGATGTGAATGAACTTTATTTGATATGCAGAATAAATTATGTTCAGCCTGGCTGAAATATATATATATATATTCGCTGTATAGAAATGTGCAACTCTGGAGGCAGGTTTTATGCACAATATTACTACATATTAATTAACGAATTAAATTATTGACAATACAGAAGACAACGCTTCAAACGAAAACAGGTAAAAAAACAGAAAACTCCACTAGAATAAATGGAAAGAAGCAGCCCCAATGATTTTCCTCTTCATCCTTCATCCACGTTTTAGTGGCGCGTATCTCTTCAGACCCTTTCAGAGCGTTACGTTTTGTCTGAAACACATCAATAAGTTCTTACTTTAAAAGTTATTTTATATATGGTACATGTACAGTGGATAATATAGCGTAATTTAGATAAAATTGGAGGCTCTTATTTAAACCTTACTGCTTAGCTAACCGAAATCCGGTACATATTTACATTTTCACAAAGGACAAGAATGATGGGACAGTTATGGGCAAAGTTGATTGATGAAGATACAGTGATGAAACTGTGGAATTTGACATAAAGGATATTATTATTATTATTATAGTCTAATGTTCCCCCCAAAAATACAGTTTGAGAAAACTCTTCAGAGGTTTCCAGAGCTTTGTCCCAGAAACCCATCAGTTTAAGGCTTCCTTTGAAGGTTTATTTATTTTACTATAGGCCTATACTGTGCAACTGGGATAATGTAGCATATTAATTTGCATAATTTTATTTAAGGCTTATTTAAACCGTACTTCTTAGCTCAGCCAAATGAGGTTCACGTCATTCTCTCCCTGCCACCCCCCCCTCTTCCCCCTTCCGCCAAAAAAAAAAATGTCAAGAAAACGATTATGGCAGTTCTTTGATAGGCGTGTTCGCGAAATGTGACATTACTGAGCAGTTCATTGCTAATGCTATCAAAGTGAATAAGGTGGAATTATACTTGTATGAATATACATAACCTAAGTATTGATATTGGTATAGATATTTTGATCTTACGTATCGCTTAACCTTCCAAGATACCCTTGTGCCGCCACTGACTGTAAAGAACAGCAGCCGCATGTATAATCCTTGCGTTAATTAATGCATTGTGGTAACCACAGAACTCCCCCCCCCNCCCCCCCCCCAAAAAAAAAACAAAAAACAACAAAACAACATCATAGTTAACGCGATATGTTAACAATATTAATACAAGAATTATGCAAACGGCCACAGGTCTAAGATTTGTACACGGAGCTGTTTCTTTCTCAATTTCATACGATGACCGTAAAATTTGAGGTCTGTTCCCTGCACTGGCTACTGTCATGTGTGCAGGACACTTATCTAAAGACTCAGGATTCAAACCTTTATTTGGTTCATGTTACAAGGACACAAGTGCATCCAGAAGTGGTTACAAAATTACTAAAAAAAAACAACAAAAAACAGTAGCATAAACTAACAACAATAGCGGATGTAAATACATTGTCATTGTATACTAAAAGGAACACTAATCCCATGAGGGCACTGTACTTTCTACAATACAGAACATATGAAATATGTCACTATCTACAGTTCCTCAGTCCTTATATAGACCGGTGGAAAGGTGGGGAGGTCGCAGATGAGGCGGGGTGACTTCCTAGTAGTAGGCGATCCCATACAGGCCGAACAAAGTGCAATTCTTGGTGAGGCGAAGAAAGGAGTTGGCTCTCGTGATGAGAGTTTTCTGAACCTTCAAACGATATTCACTTGAAAGGGCGCCGCCTTCTCTGCGGCTATCGATTTTGAAGTTTATATGCTTACTAATACTATTCCCTTCTTCGTCTCGTTGTTCAGTACGGGAATGGACACAACTCCAGAAATTCCCAGGCAACGGTTCAACAAACTCGGTCATTTCTCACCGTCCCACAATCCTAATGGTTATTACTTTACAACCTCGTTCGAGTACTTTTGCACCATTAAATTTCAAACAAGTTAAGGAATGTAGGCAAAGACAATACTCGTATAATTATGTACTTCGGTTTTCGTGATAACTTTCTGGAGGTAAATTTGGGATTGCATAACTACTTAAAACATTACTATATTGAAGTATATTGCCTCCATCTTGTGTGCAAAACTGACGAAGTTCTGTGGTGACATTGAATATTCTGGTACCGGCCGCGCTTCCACTGCCAGTTTATGATTTCAGGTCCAAATTGTAATGAGGCTGTAGATGTCAGCAGGGTCCAGAATCTGAAATAGGTGTCCAATTTCATTCTTCTAATCATTTTTTCCTCATTACTCCTACTGCAGTATATGCTCAGCAAGCTTGCAAAAAAGAAATCATCTATTCTCCTTTTGATCTGCAAGGCAATGGACATTTGAAAATTATTCGGACAATTCCAATTCTGCGTTTTGAACAAATTTTTAATATAGTTTATGAATACGCCACCTTTTCTGTCCAAGTTTACTGAACTTATACCAGTTCCAAAATTCAATGACATCGCCTAAATTTCAAACAAGTTATACAGATCTAGACTAGAAACAATGAATGTCAAATTTCGGTTAAAAGAGGTATTAAAAGCATGGAGAAGATGGACACTGAGAGGAGGGTAACAAGATGGGAGAGACTGAAGAGATCTGTTAGAAGTAACACAGCTGACTCCACTTAATTACAATATGGGATAATTGCAACGTCTATTATGGTAACAGTTTCCACACTGCAAAATGCTATAATTATTATCATATAAAATTGACCAAGAAATCGCGTCTCCATTTAATCGCCCCCCTTTTCCGTGCTCCTGGTGTGTTGCGCTTAAGCGGAGTTGACTGTATACTAGCATTCAATAGCTACAGTCTGTCGATGGATTATGAGACGGTTGTTAAAGAAGTAGGCTAAGCAATCAAGAATGGACGTCTTTGATTTTGCTATCAAATTGAAGTGTGAACAATGACAACAACAACATCGACAACAAAAACATCAACAACAACACTTTGGTGCAACATGGTCGAATGGTTACGGCATTGGACTCAGGATCAAAAGGTTGTGAGTTCGATTCCCGCCATGGTCATGCTGTAAATACCTCGGAAAAGCAATGTCATTTAAATTTACATTTTCCCCACCACCCATCTGTAAAACTGGTACCTGACTAAAGGCAGTGAGAAATATTATCAGAATGCTTGTGATCAGCATCTTTCAATGGCAGCAGTACTGTATGCTCTCTAGAGAGCTGACAATGTCATAAAGATTGATCTGGTTTGGTAGGATAATAATAGTGTGAAGTCGTGAGATCAGGATACAAGACTTACATTGTTATTCCTGTTTTACTCTGCATGATGAGTGCTACTAGGTATGCATTCAGCACCCAAGCACTAATGTAGTTTTTAACATTGGTAAGAGATCCCACTGTTATTGCGCAAGCTCTCAAATTAACATCTGGGATGACGACGTATAGTGTCGAATTCAAGAAAATGTAAGAGTAGAGGGAGACGGGGAACGCATGGGACCTTTTAATTGGTGCAGAAAAACATATTTTGTCATGAAACAAGAAAAAGTTCATAAAATAGCTGGTTTCAGTAAGCCTTTGCCACGTACAGTCGCATCTGTCTGCACTTGTAGTCGCCAACCCAATCCACGTTCCATTGTGGATGAAATACACTGCACATGTACACTGGCTTTAAGCCACCATGCATTCAGTGGTATTGGTTTTGCTCCACCTTAGTTTTGGCTTACCATACTTGGTTACCAATGCTAAGCACTGCACATGTATTTACAATAACTGATCCCATATTGCTTACATAGGGCACAGTATAATCATAATAATAACAACATTTATAATAACGATGATGATCAGTGATGGAAAAAAACTGAAGTTCCGAAATGGGGAGATATGACAATAAGAAAATGATTTGTATGAACGACCCTCTGTATTTTAATTTTTTTTTTAACTTTTATATTTCGGATCTATTTATCTTCATTTTGGACGGAGTTCTGCACCTTTTGCTAGGATTTCAGTATTCCCTGTTTTACACAGCTTATGTGGAAAATGCTTAAGCTTTGAACATTTAAATGGATACTAATGTCCTCACTAAATTCCCTCTAAAAAATTTCAACAAAATAATACAAAATCTGCATATGATTCACGACCTAATCATATACTGTACGTCAAACATAGACCACACGTTTGGAACCCTTTACAATCAAAAGTGACTATTTTGCTGACTATGCTTGTAAAACTAAAAGATGGTGTTGTCCTGTGCCGTCTGCAAGCAGGGCACTCTGAATGTGCAAAGTGTCTTGTGCCTGGAGGTGCGTCTGTATTCATTTCTCAGGCTGACATCAGCCGGACGCCAATCAGCTGTTGGGGTGCAGCATGTCTTGATACGCTGGGGATATAATAATAATAATAATAATAATAATGATAATAATAATAGTCATAACGATAACAATAATAATGATGATGATTTTGGTTTTTCTGCATCTGAGGAAGGACGCGAGTCCCAAAATGTATGTACATGTATTAGTTTAAGTTCTTACGGGTTTCTTTATTTACTTATTTATATCCAGTGCGGATTAATGGTTTGTAAATAATAATGATGATGATGATGATGGTGATGGTGATAAAAGTCCTCACATAATGGCAATTTCCAGGAGCATGAGAAATGTTGTAAATTATAAGGAGTAGCGGTTATCAAACATTCATGTCGTAAATAAAGGATTCTGTCTTATAAATGCTATACACCAATGAAGCAGAAGCTGTAGCTGAGTTGAGTGTGATGATAATAAAGTTTACAAGTTACATATTATTATTATAATATTCCCAAACATCAGATTGTTACCCCAGTATGCCTGGTATCACAGCATTTCGTGTGGTCAATTCCACGCCCAACGAGTTCGCCAAGTCACCCCCCCCCCCCCCCCCAAAGAACTCTGGAGGGGGGACCCGAGAGTTGCAAAGCGACCCCAGTATGCCAGATTACTCTGTAACTTTTTCCGCTCCTAAGGAATCCTATAGTGCAGTATTTAGGCAATCTCCGCTTCTGCGATTTCTTGGCTGAGAAAAATCACATCTGGCCCTATATAGTGAACCCTGATGAACCAGCACGAACAGCGAGAGCACCATCACCACCACCACCACTACCACCACCACTGAAAACAACAACGGCGATAGCAGCAGCAATAGCCGCCGCAGCAATAATATTAGCAACAGCATCAGCAACATCAACAAGTCTGTTTTGCCAACCTGTATTAAGGTCCCTTTGGTAACGATCAGTTTGTAGGCAGCATACATTGGGATGGGTACAAAGGAACTAACAGCAATGAACCAGCCCAGTACCGCTCCGCCCGTGCCATAGGTGTATCCCTCAAAGGTTGGAGGCTCATAGACCAAGAGAGTACTTATAAGGGCCATCTGTTGGGGATAATGAGAGATTGAAATAATCTTGAGTATACGACCAAGACGGGAAGGCAAGAGGGGGTGATCCTTCGTTGTAGAGTAGTTTTATGAGAATGATCCTTCGTTGTAGAGTAGTTTTATGAGATTGATCCTTCGTTGTAGAGTAGTTTTATGAGAATGATCCTTCATTGTAGATAAGTTTTATGAGAATGATCCTTCGTTGTAGAGTAGTTTTATGAGAATGATCCTTCGTTGTAGAGTAGTTTTATGAGAATCCGTCCTAACATTAATTGTAGGTCGTCCTACAGTTATGTATTATATATTTATACGTTTGTAAAATGTTCGCTCTCTGAACTGGGTGTGCTCACTTTGCGTAAGCCTCCGCATTGAGCTTTCAAAAATGCGTAAAGCACTAGCATTTCTAGTAAGTGCATTCTGACTGTGTTAATTACAGCAGTTTATCCGCACATCAACATCTTGCGAAATCTGTACAAGCTATACGGTGGTGACCTATAAAAGGATTATCCTGCATTATCAAGAAGTACACTTCAAATTCGCAACTTTCAAGGAAAGGCAGCAGCTTTGCCCAATTCACAAATTTTGCAAAATGTCTGCATTTTTCACGTACAACGCAAATTGCTGCGTTTTTCACGAAACACGCAGTTTCATAAATCGCGCATAACATATACAACTTCAAATAGATCTAGAAGACTCTGATCTTTCAGAATCGGTCTTCTCTCGCTGTTCATTTACTTTTTCGGCCCCACAGTTTTGCAAACATATACCAATGCTTGGTCGTTCAATAAATGCATAAAATGCACTTAGGCACATCAACCCTCTAAGACCCAAGAGTGAACATATTGTTAGAAAATGTATCTTTATATGTGCTGAGTGAAGAGTGCACATGGCTTTGCTTAATACAATATGAGAGACAAAAGTTTAAGAATCTAGGCACAGTTATCATTCTGTGGTCACAGAGCTTTATTATACGAGTATAGTATGCTAGTTTTTGAGGACTCCCTTTTATCATAATTAAATATCTTCTCCAAACTCATGTGCCAAGTATGGGACAGTGGGACAGTGGGTCCTACCAAATATGGGACAGTGGGACAGTGGGTCCTACCAAATATGGGACAGTGGGACAGTGGGTCAGTGGGTCCTACAGGGTTAAACATGCTTTTCTACGTAGTTTTCCTGCGGTAGTTTTCCTGCGCAAGTGCTATGACTGAGTCTTATTATCCTCCATCTTAGTCCCAATCTGAGGGAACCTGCCGCTCATCCAGTGTCCTCCCCTAAGGGCTTCTACAGATAAAGAAAGTGTCATACCTGATTTTCATATAAGTCACTGTCAGTCTGGGTCTAATTCAGGACCTTTGGAATACCGCTTATTTCATCTATATATGACATGAGACGAGAAGGACAGGACTACAGTATACATTTTTTCTTATCATGCTTTTTTTTTTTTTTGGTTTGTTTGTTTGCTTGCTTCATTGGTTTGTTTAGTCTCTGATCACTTTTTGAAGTGTTTAATCATTACTGAGCAAGAACAATAGCAGGAGAGTATATTCACAGTCTAGCTGGATTGTCCTTTTAAACAAGACTAACATTTATTTCCGAGTTACCTCCCCTAACCCACTGCCAGGTTTTTCATTTATGTTTACGTACTAAAATAACTTCTACTGGCATCCTGCCAGATGGTGGATCTAAAGGAGGACACAACCTTCACATATGAACCAGTTTGTGAACACATGTAGATTCTTTTTTATTTCCTAGATGAATCAGAAGCATATTGCTGGGCTTTATCACGAACGACAATTTTACCATCTGACCGTCCGGCCAAAATACCTCTCTACGGGGTAGTCTGGCTGTCCAGCCAAAATAACTCTTTACGGGGTAGTCTGGCTGTCCAGCCAAAATAACTCTCTATGGGGTAGTCTGGCTGTCCAGCCAAAATACCCCTAATATGTAGGAACATGAGCATTTGCAGAACTACATAATTATTAAACGGTACGTCGAAACTGCAATGTTCAGTAGAGCACTCTCCCCTCCTCCAACACTACTACCAGGACCAAAAGACAGCCAACAACATGAGGATGATACCTAACTACCTTGACTTACCAGGAGTACTATGGGAGTTCCAAATCGCCACAATAGAGCAAATATAAACGGGGGTCGTCGTCCTATCATGAGCTGCAGATCGTCCAACAGTCTCTCCGCCCCTGAATATGATTTGATATTGTTATTCAAATGGCAATAGAAAATTAATAAGATTAGGGTCCTTTACCTCAAAATTACAAGTAATGAAAGTTTAGTAGGAGAGGGTGTGTTNGTAGTTTTCCTGCGGTAGTTTTCCTGCGCAAGTGCTATGACTGAGTCTTATTATCCTCCATCTTAGTCCCAATCTGAGGGAACCTGCCGCTCATCCAGTGTCCTCCCCTAAGGGCTTCTACAGATAAAGAAAGTGTCATACCTGATTTTCATATAAGTCACTGTCAGTCTGGGTCTAATTCAGGACCTTTGGAATACCGCTTATTTCATCTATATATGACATGAGACGAGAAGGACAGGACTACAGTATACATTTTTTCTTATCATGCTTTTTTTTTTTTTTGGTTTGTTTGTTTGTTTGTTTGTTTGCTTCATTATTTTGTTTAGTCTCTGATCACTTTTTAAAGTGTTTATTCATTACTTAGTAAGAACAATAGCAGTAGAGTATATTCAGTCTGGCTGGATTGTACTTTTAAACAAGACCAACTTTTTTCCTGAGTTACCTCCCCTAACCCACTGCCAGGTTTTTCATTTATGTTTAGGTACTAAAACTTCACTTCTACCGGCATCCTGCCAGATGGTGGATCTGAAGAAGGATAGAACCTTCATATGAACCAGTTTATAAACACGTGTAGATCTAAATTCTTTTTGATTTCCTAGATGAATCAGAAACATATTGCTGTGCTTTATCACGAACGACAATTTTACCATCTGACCGTCCGGCCAAAATAATAACTCTCTACGGGGTAGTCTGGCCGTCCAGCCAAAATACCCCTACTATGTAGGAACATGAGCATGTGCAGAACTACATAATTATTAAACGGCACATCGAAACTGCAATGTTCAGTAGAGCACTCTCCCCTCCTCCAACACTATTACCAGGACCAAAAGACAGCCAACAACATGAAGATGATACCTAACTACCTTGACTTACCAGGAGTAATATGGGAGTTCCAAATCGCCACAATAGAGCAAATATAAACGGGGGTCGTCGTCCTATCATCAGCTGCAGATCGTCCAACAGTCTCTCCGCCCCTGAATATGATTTGATATTGTAATTCAAATGGCAATAGAAATTTAATGAGATTAGGGTCCTTTACCTCAAAATTACAAGTAATGAAAGTTTAGTAGGAGAGGGTGTGTTAACACAGACCAGAGTGAAGGGTGAGGGTTTCTTGTTTTTTGGTGTTTTTTTTTGGTACAATAATATCGAGGGTTAGCAACCAGAATGTTATATGTCCAAAAATAGGCATTTTTATGTAAAGTCATAACTAAAAGACAATACAATATTATGTGTGCTTATTTTTTACCCACTATAAGTGTTAATAGAGTCAGTGTCAAGATATTGCTGGTAACTGAATTTATATTTATGTACAAAATTTTAAGTTAAATATTTCTCCTCTTATGCATTTTGGACATTTTGCCTCTTATGCAATTTGGACATTTTGCCTCTTATGCATTTTGGACATTTTGGTTGCTAACTCTCGATATTATTCCTCTTAAGTGACGATGCCTTGGCTAATGGTGTTACTGAGCCGCCATTCAATGATAAATAAAACAGAAGGGAAGCAAACTGCATCTTCAGCAATCATTACTTCTGCTTTCTACTTTCCAATCGTCAAAGGAATATGACTGGCTGATATAGTCTGTTACATTAGCTTTCACTGGCAATGCATTTTTTACTTTCGGAAGTGAGATTTAATGACGCCATTACGTTCCTATTTAGTGTAAACTGGAAGTCAGAGCTTTATTGGAACTGACTTGTCAAGAATGATCTACGAAGCAGTGGAGCAGGAAGAGGAGGTGAAACTATGAGGTAAGGCTCCCGGGGTAAATGATGCTGAATTAGTACCAATGGCAGATTTAGACATGGGCAAAATGGGCACATGCCCAGAGCCTGCGCGTGTAGGGCGTCCGGCACAGTATGGAGAGACAAAGAGGCAGGAGAGAGAGAGAGAGAGAGAGAGAGAGAGAGAGAGAGAGAGGAGAGCGGAGGGGCTGGGCGAATATACATTTTTAATGTTAAACAAATCAATCATGGCTGTCTAATGATGTGACAGAGGATCAGCACATTCCTTGTGCCCAGGGTTGCATAGACTACTTCCACCCCTAATTTGTACACAGGGGAAAATATTTTAAACATCATAGCTCACGTACATTTTATACGACTTAAGTTTTTGCTTGCTTTTTTTTTTTTATATACTGTAAAACCAAAGCTCATTTCCAATTCTTGGAACAAAAAGCAGGGCTCTTCTTCAAGATTACCAAACAGATTCTGATGATGTACATTTAGGTGGCGGTGATGTTAGTGTCTTACCATAAATCCAGGCGATAATCACACACTCTAGTATTCCATTTAGAGCCACTGTAAAACAAGCAATATACCAGTCTGCCAGCTGGAACAAGTACATCCCTCCCTGAAAAGAAGTATTGCTTTCATTACGATCACGGTCACCATCTATCTACATAAAAAAAAAATTAATTATAAGCTCATATTTGTCACACTGAGAGCGCCACAAAGAAGCTGTAGAATACAATCAGAAATTCACAAAAGACGAGTTTGTTATTTTTGTAGTTGTGCCTTTCAAGTCTTTGGCGAGTGCCTGGATTATGGTTTGGACGTAAAAATTCAAAGAAAACAACTATAATTAGAAGAATGAATTCAAACAAAGCAACAATAATTTGTAATGATTTCGCCCCACTATGTGCCTCTTGAAAGCCATTGAGGTGCGCTTGGCAAAGTGCAAGATACAACAAAATAAATCGTCATTGTGTGCTTGAATGCGGTTAATGATTTGGGACGGGAAAGTCGAATTTAAAACAACAATCAGAAACAAAATGATTTCGTTATACCAATTGTGAAGAATTTAAAACTGGCATTTTGACAGTATTTTCTCCAGATCATATTATGAGTTGGGGAAGATATTATTCTCCCTTGTCGTTAATTTGGGGGGNGGGGGGGGGACGAGGGGAAGGGGAAACACTTAATTTTAATTGGGATTTCAGGTTTTTCTCAGGTGATACAAACCTTGGAGTGCGGGAACGGTGGAAAGGTTGAAGCAAGTTCAATATATTTTTGCGGGAGGTTTTGAAAGTCAAAGGGCTAATGGAAAGATTTCATGACACAATCACACCACCATTTTCCTTGAACCGGAAGTCAGCTTCGCTGGCGTTGACAAATTAAGAACGATCCTCTATCATGTTTCCCACCACCACTATTTTGCTACTCACCTGTGTGGCAAACGGCAGGCCGAAAAGGAACAGCACCACGCAGAACCCCATCTTCACTAGTACTTCAAGCCTGCTGACGACGCGGGGCCAAAGGTCAGAAATAGTAGTCAGGACGGTCTCAATCATGGTGAACTAAGAACAGAAATTGACAATAGAGAGATATTTTACCTACCATGGTATTTTCAAATGGTCATATTAACCTCAATGCCAACCTCGGTTTTTGTTGGTTATTTTTGTAATGCATTTTCCCTGGCAGCAAATACTGACGGGGAGATCAATATTATACGTATGATATTATTATAATCTCTTTAATGTCACGCATTAAGACAAATTTTCCACTCACGAGACGAAGTGATCTTCCTCGACTCTGTCATTGCATGTTGGACTAGCGTCGAAGCACTGTCGCCATCTTCAAATTGCTCAACCACAGAAATGAACACAGTATAGATATATATATATACAAGTACTTTAGAGAAAGTGATCTCAAACCACCGAAATTTCCACAGAGTTTGTAATTTAGCGGAATCGCTCAGATGCATGACATTTCTGCAAACCCCAAAACTCAAGTGACGTAGAAAGGGCTTTTACGTCCACAGGGCCGTTTGTTTGGAATAAACTGTCTAAATATGTCAGTAAAGCACATAATCTAAGTAAGTTTAAGAAACTTCTCAAAACGCATGTGTTCAAACAATATTTTGATTGATCGTTACAGTCTGGGAAACCAAATCGTTTTTTATCATACAACTGTACTGTATAACGCCACAAACAAATGAAGCCATTATATCTAGGAAATAAAAAAGAATCTACATATGTTTATAAACTGGTTCATATGAACGTTCTGTCTTTCTTCAGATCCACCATCTGGCAGGATGCCAGTAGAAGTGAATTTTTAGTACCTAAACATAAATGGCAGGTATGAAGATGCCAATAGCATCTGGCATAAAAATATGCAATTTTAAATAATCTCTATAAAATCAGAAAACTGGCCATGGGGAGGGGGAGAAAGAGTTGGATTTTAATTTCAAAGGCAAAGATTGGTGCAAATATATGTGAAGACTCAGAATAGGCGAGGTTTAGTCACTCAAGTATAAAATTTGTGGTTGTTGCTAGGTGGGTAAGGTTACCCTGTTTACTGAGTGATGAGGCCTAAAATATTAGGTTGTCTGCTTCACTGCCTAAGTTCTCAATAGCTAACGGGTTCAGGGGCATTTTTCTTTGTGTCAAAATTTGGAGGAAGAGCTAAACAACATGTTTGGAAAGTACAGTACATTGACACGGCACCTCAGGATAAGTTAATGAGGTGTAAAACCTAATATAACCAACAGTGAAAAAAAACATTGGCATCTTCATACCTTAGGCTACAAGTGAATACATTAGCTTGGAAATGTGTCGTGACTCAGAGTCAGTTTACAAGTTGTAACACGGGTTTTACACCAATATTTTCGCAAGACAGCCTTTTCGCTAGTCTTTCAAGCTCTTTTTTTTTTTGGCATGAACATTTTCGGAAGGTTTACATCTTCATGGCAAACAGCTGTGCGTAACTCCTGAACATTTTGATCATATCTCGCCAGAGAGGCAAAATAAGTTCTCGCCCGTTAGAGGCAGAACTGGATTTTATTTTCTCCACCTGGAAAACCTATCGTCTGTATTTCCATACGTGTTATATACTTAAACAGAAAGGTAAGAAAAATACTTATCTATTTTCTGTCTTAACGGTTTTATTTCCTTTGCTTTCGTTGTCGCCTTGAAGTATGTGAAGTTTACCTTCACTTTGGTTTTCGTTTTTATTTCCAGAGTACGTAAGGTTCACATGTGGTTAATTGATCATTTGGCGTGGCGTGGCTATAGACAACTCACCTGAGGAACTCGAAAGCGTTTGCGGCAACTTATGTTCTTCGTTAAACCGTTAAACATCCAGCAGCGTCGCCGAACGATTACGATTACCGGTTGGATTCACGATCTAAAAGGTCGTGGGTTCTATTGCCGACCACGGTCGTGTGTAAGTGCATTGGGAAAGCATTTTCGTTCACATTTTCCTCAGTCCACCTATCTTTAAAGTGAGTACCTGGCTATAGGCAGTGGAGACATTGTCAGAATGCTAGTGATCAGCGCCTAAAATTAAAAATGAATGCGGCACTGTATGCTCCTCGGGGAGTAGAGAAAGTTTTTTAAAGTGAGCAGACCTGCTGGGGTAATAATAGTGTTAAGTCGCGTGAGCAGCCATTAGCCTGGATACAAGACTTCTAAACGGCATTATTATTATTATAATTATGAACTTGTGGACACGTTTCGACAACACATCATGCAGTTCAGGCACACCCCTTTCCGCATATAATATTAACTCAAACCTTATTGTTTAGGTATACAACCCTGAAGGACGCGTTCTGATCCCCTCCCTCCCCCATCTCATTAAACATCGACTACTGTCTTGTGGAACAAGTTTCGACTTCACACCATGTGATTTTTGTGATTTTGGTACATTCAGGTATATACCAACTCAGACATCAGTGTTTGGGTAAACAGCCGAACTTACGGCCCTTAGAGGCGCATTCTGATTCCCCCTCCCCCCCCCCCCCCCCCCCC
>JAWQUT010000013.1:4345128-4361581 GCA_033807755.1 Ellobium chinense | reverse complement strand
AAAAGAGGGGGAAGGGGTGTCTATGGGATCTTAGCGAAAAGTAGAATAGACTCTTTCCAACAAACCAGTGTTCACTTTTCACCAAACCAGTATACTCAGGAAGTAGGATTAGTCCCGGTCACGCTCTCATGACAAGCCACACAATTTGGAACGACAAACGCAATCTAGGTTTGTTGATATAAGTAAGATAATGCTTACATTTTATTGAGCTTTTTTCTTTGCTGCACACTAATTATTATATTCCTTCGAAAACACTGAAAGATTTATGAGAAGTGTTTCAAAGTTAGAAAACGAAAGATGGGGATGAACGGGTTATTTCCAAAACAATTTTGTGTTTGAATTTCTTACAGGCGTCAGAATTACAATAACTCCGCTCGTTGAACGCTACTTAGGGTGCATTTAGCACCGATGCACCAATGCAATTCTTAGGATGGTAAGATATCCCATCGTAAATGAGCAAGCTCTCAATCATTGTTTATTCCGAAAAGCCTGAAATTGTCACATGATGTTTCTCCATTTTGCATTTTTGCGGAAGACGTCTTTGGACAAGATCTTGTTGTTCAGGTAATAAAATAAAGTCTACTGCAATACATTTGAAAATACAGGCTGATGAAGTCAGGGCAAATATAGTTTGCGGGCTTATGATAAGATCTGCATGTAACCAAGTTGTAAGGTATATTCTATTCATAATCATGAAGGGGAGGCCCTACCCTTTTCCAAAGGATGTAATGTACGCGGCATAGTGTGTAACTTAACACTATGAATGCAATGGATTCTTATGCAAACTTGCACACCAAAGTGCTGAATGGTGCATTTTTTTTCCTAAGGACGATGATCTTAAAGCAACAGTCATTTGCAACGGCACCAGGACCTGTATTTTTATCCCTGATTTCATCCACATCTCTCAGACACGTTTATGCATGATTCTAAGGAGGCTTTTTTTTAAATATTCAGTCTGGATATAAAGTTACTTGATTCATCATCAAAGGGCGTTGCTAGTTTCTGATAATTCTGAGTCAAGATGGAAAATTAAAAAAGCTTCCATAGGGTCATACATAAAGGTTTCTAAGAGATATGGGTGAAATCTAATGTCAAAAAACTGGTGCCATCGCTAAAGACACTTGTTCTAAGATCATCACCCATAAGGAAGAAGAATGCACCATTCAGCACTTTGGTGTGTAATTTTGCAAAGAAATCCAGGGTATTCGTGGGGATACGTTGCACACTATGTTATGTGCATCACAATCTCTGGAAAAGGGTAGTGCCTCCCCTTAAGTGTGAAGAGTGTGACTCGGTGGGCTGCTAGCGATTTACCAAATTACAGTGAAAGATCAATTATAAGGGAAAAGGCCGAAAAACCTACTAACTCTTCACAATTTCCTTTTCCCCGTTTGGGAATCGAACCCGAGACTTCTCAGCTTTGCACCACAACACCACAGGGATATTAACTTCACAGCAATTTAAAATAATAATTTCCCACTGCATGAATGTTGTTCCCTAACTTACACGTGTAAGCCTGTGTTCACCCGTGACCCTGACAAACCCTCCAACTGCTCAGATTCATAACTAACATTCTACTGAGCTATTCCGGGGTTTGGTCGTTGGAGAGCTCGGCTTTATGTAGGAGTGGCCGTATGCATATATATTAATCCATACGTTAGTTAGCGTATGGCGTAAACTATAGTGAACATTACTAATGTTTTGGGTGTTTCCCGTGGTTACCACAGTGCGTTATCTAACGTCAAGATTATGCATACGACCACAGGAGTGGGCAAGATAGTGGGCAAAAACGGCTACTGTCAAGTACTGGAAAATGCACTGCATTGGCATTGACAATAACATCATGAGTACCTAACCACTACCGGTGCGAGCATTCTCAACACAACACTCACCAACAGCATCCATAAGTCCAAATGCTAGCATTTTCCACAGGATCAACCACTAACAATGACACCATCACCACCATGTCATCTGCACATATAAGCCTCAGTGTCAGCAATAATTTTCACAGCGACCACCACTTCCGAGATACCACCATCATGTCATCAGCAATGCCTCCTCGACCATTATCAACACCAACACCATGCCACCAGCGCTGCGCCCATCAACATGGCCCAACGTCAGCAATTTTTACTGTGGCCACGATTTCGATAAAACCACTACCATTTCCATGGTACCACCACCATTTCCATGATACCACCACCACTTCCACGACACCACTACCACCATCGCTACCATCATGTCATTAGCATCCACATGCCTCAATGGCTGCAATTTTCACGGGGATCACCACTAGTGACACCACTGTCATGCCATCAGCATTCACAAGCTCCAATGGCTTATCTATCATTTCTGACACCAACACCACGCCACCAGCATTCATAAGCCCAAATGTCAGCATTTTTCACGGTGACCACCACTTCCACAACACTACTACCATCACCACCGTCCACAAACCATCAGCATCCACAAGCCTCAGATTCAATATTTCACTATGGGCACCACAACCACGACAACAACAACATGACAACGATGACAACAACAACAACAACAACAACAACGACCACCTACCTCATACAATTGTTGTTAAACTTGCTATAACTGGCCATGCTGATAATTCCACCCCAGGCCGGACCGAGCGAGTAAAAAACCTGAACACTAGCTTCCACCCAGGTCTTGATCTCCAGCAGTTTGCTACAAATGGATGACCACATACAAAAAAAACCCCGTGGTTTAAGCCCATGGATCATTTCTGTATGGAGAATATCTTTTGAGGAGCTCCATATATAATTACGAATATCAGCCTCCACAGATTCAAAGAAAAATTGCATACGCATGTTCTTTTTGATTGTTAATTCAGACCTGGTGCCACAAATTGTATGAGACAGTGACTCAAAATACAGCCCTGGGATTAAAGGATGAACCCAATCCATTTGGCGATGGTATCGCAATAGTTTGATAAAGGTATCCACTCAAGATTTTACGTAATATAGATATAAGAATGAGACTCTTATCAGACAGTATACAGAAAAACCTCGAATCTTGTCGTCGGCTGCATGGCATAGTGGCACAACTCAAATTTTACACAATTTGTGATATTAGTACAGTGAAGTAGTGCATAACTCACTCTATAATGTGCTAAAACCGAATGTTCGAGAATGTTATATTTTTTGTAATATTCCACTTTTTTTTTATTTTTGTCATGCACATTTTTTCGCCTTCAGGTGAAATTCCTGCAAGACGTACTGGTACAACCCGCTTGTGTCACTATGCCGTGCAATGATTGGCGTGTTCACACCATGTATAGTACGGCATATTGACACACGCGTTATATTATTCCTGTGTTTGCGATCAGTAAAATGAGATTATAAGGTTAGGGGAAACACAGACTTTGAAGAAGTGGTCCTTCATCATACATAGTATAAAAGAGACTGATCAGTGTGCTCTAAATTAAGAATTATAGATGACATTATCAGTACATATTCTATGTACTGTTTTACACAAAATGGACACATCAGTTGATAAGCTACGAAACATGCGTAAGCTTGTATTTTTTTTCCCCAGAGAACTTTGTCTCTCTGTTTCTTCGTTTTCAATCCTTATTCTTTTCTCTTTTCTTGCCCCTATCTCTCGTTCCCAATAATCTCTCATCTTCTCCTCTCTTTCCTTGCCTTCAGACTCCACTGATTTTTTTTTTGTTCCCATCTATCTCTTTCTCTCTCTCTCTCGACCATGCTCTATATACCTTTATCATCTCCTCTCTTCCACTCTCTGTCATTTTTCTTTCTATGTGTGCTTCTGTGTATGTCCTTCTCTCTGTTCTACCTCCCCCTCTCCTCCCAGTCGGCCCTCATCCCTCCGGTAATGCACACTTTTTACGACATATTTAACATGTCATTTCTCCTATTTATTATAATAGTCACTGACTGTTATGGTCCCCTAAAACGTCAGGAGAACATGATGGAATAGTAATATGGGAGTTTATTATAGATCTGCCGATACTCAGGATACCTTATGTTGGGCCATTACTCAGGCTCGCTAAGTGATTGGAAATCTTTGAGCTTTTCGAAAGGGCCTTTTCAAGTAATTAATATGTTAGAACAGCACTGATCTTTGGTTGGAATGCTAAAAATGTTCCCTGCAAATGAGAATCTTTGAAGAAAAACCTCTGAGGGTGTGTCACACGAATGTCATAGTCACCCTGCTGACTATGTATAATTATCTTTCAATACCTTCATCTGCCTCTCTGACTTTCAGATGACTTGGAAAAAATATTTCCAGTCTGTAACATCTTCTGCCGTGGGTTATGTGACTGTATAAAGTCGCATTAGGACAGTCATGCAAATGGTAGCGACAAGTTCGGTTGACACGAGTTTATAATATGTCAAATAAGAATATGCATCTAGTCTATTTCACTTTCACGGCGTTTTGCTTAAAAAACATAGGGAGTGACACATTGCAAATGTTTGGCGAACTCAAGAAATGTCTTGAACATACAACGCAGTGTAGAATTTCAGCTTTGTCCATAGTATCTATCTGAGAATAAAGTGAAGATTTTTAACTTTGATGCTGTCTACACTGACAGAAACATGTTCATGCAGGAAGTAATTTAATTAGCATCCTGCCTTGCTATACATTCATTCAAAAAATGAAAAAAAAAAAACAGCAGCAATGACCCTAGTTATGGACACTTTCAAAGATTGTAAAGTTACAACAACATAGAAAAATCTATGCTAGGATTAGGAGGGTAAGGTATTTTTCATAATTGAGGAATCTTGCTCATACTCGTTTTCAGTGGTCTCCGATATGCCTCACCTCGTGATTTTTGGAAATGTGTCTGCAGTATAAGCTTTTAATTTCAATTGTCATATGGAATGCCAATGTGGTCTAGACTGTTTCACCCACACACCACACTAATCCTTATTTTGGGCGATGAATTTGGTCTTACTTTTGTTGAAAACTTAAAATGGGTATAAATAATAGCTTGCTGCGTTTTCTCGATCCGTTATTTTTAAATATTATAGTACTAAAATACCTGCCTGGGCATCGGAAGATCTCTAACAAATTTCCATATTAATATTCCATCATATTCTTCTAAAGTGTAATGAAATCTCACAGTCAGTGATATTTTATATTATATAACAGAAATCACAAATTGAATGTATGTTGAAAATTAGTATGCATTACCATGGAATGATGGCCGAGTGGAAGGGCAAGAGGCGGTACATTGGAGAGAAAAACAAAGAAGAACACACACACAAAAAAATGAAAGAAAGCGGAAGAGAGGAGTAAATAAATGTATATAGGGCAGAATCGTGAGAGTGAGAGAGAGAGAGAGAGAGAGAGAGAGAGAGAGAGAGAGAGAGAAGAGAGAGAGGGAGAGAGATGATGACAAAGAAAAAAATCAGCTGAGTCTGAAGGAAAGGGAAGACAGGAGGAAGATGAGAAATTGGTGTGAACGAGGGATGGGGGGTAGGAGGAGAGATAAAGAAGAAGGACTGGGAAAGAAGAAACAAAGAGAAAGAATGATGAAGGAAGGGAAATGGGAAGGAACTGAAGAATGACTGAAGCAACTGGTAGTCCAATGTTTGGTGTCGTGTATGCTTTGTTCCATCTATGATGTAAATATTAATACTTGGAAAAAACAAAAGCCTAGCATTATTTATGTTTCAGGATCTAAATAAACAAAAAAAATTGTCACAGAATTATACGTCAAAAAAAAACGTAATTTTACATAAGAAGTATACATAATAATACGTTATTGCTCCTAGAATACACTGTGTGCCTTGTAAATTGGAGGCGCAAGACGGGTTGGGAGTGATTAACGTGCAGCGCAAAGTGGCACAAGCCCGGCACAACACATGGCTAGCCGCGTGAGTCGACATTATTTTCCTTGCATCGCATGGTGGCACAACATGAAAACATTTTTATAAAGCTAAAATGCGTTGAAACAACAAAGAGCTTTTTAAGTTAAGGTCAGGATAAACTGCTCATATAGGGTGAATTTATCCCATCATGAACCATGTTCGGTTTTTTGGCTAATATGCATGTTTTTCTGCATCTTTTGATGTATAACAGCTTCATTTAGAGCTATTAATAACTTAAAGCTACTACACCTTCGACAAATGGGGTATCTAACTACATGCGAAAGTTGAGAATTTTAACACTAATAGTTACAGAGAACGAAAACGATAAAGGAACCCCAAATTTTCAAATCGCTCTCCTGTAAAATCGGGTTTCCTGGGTTGTGCTACTATGTCATGCAACCGACGTTATATTCTCAGAAACTCAGCAGTTGACCTTTCCGATACGTTCGTGTTCCCTGACAATTGCCTGACAAAAGCGACGTCATCAGGTCAAAGTTTGAACCTAACGGCGGCAGAGCTGTGAGAATGACCGCATCAAACGGCCATTTTGCTCATAGCCTGATCAGATGACGCCGCGATTGCCAAAGAACAGGTAATCTTCGAAAAGGTGAATTTATTGGTAATGAGCTGGTCCCGATTTGGTTATTTCAATATCAATCTTTAATCATAAACTCGAAGTTCTCAAAGCTCGAAGTTATAAACAGGTCATCTGAAATTAAACGTTCGTAAGACCTAATATTGATAAACTTATCATCAGGAGTATACTAGTGCTCCCATTCGCCAAGAAAATGCATGAACAAGAAAATCGGAAGTAGGACACAACTTCTATGAGGCACTCACTTAAATATCGAGATTCTAAAAAGGACCACCTTATCCTAGAAGACAGTAAATAAAGTCACTTCAGTCAGTCAGTCAGTCACTTAACACTGAGTAACCTGACCTACACTGCCATCGTAATAATTGGCGTTTATTGGCAGATAAGTCTCTTTCTCTCAATTTTATTAAGAATACAACTTCCTAAAGATTATCAGACTCAAATCGGAACTTCTCATGCAAGGAAAATAATGGATCTTGACGATATACCGTTGATAATTGGTGAACTACTACAAAGTTCACTTCCGTCGAGCAAAATGTAAATGCGTAAACAGCAGGATGATTGTATCATCAAATTCGCTTCCGAGTGTAAAAGATGCACCAGCCAAAAAAAAAAGCCAATGTAATAGATCATATCAGTAAGTCGTACATTTCTCAAGTATTAGAATAATAGAGAGCGGAAATAATTATTACGGGATTTGTGACTTGCGATGCCCGGATGACCATTCATGAATAATACGTGAGAGTAGTTTGTTTGAACCATTCGCTTGCATTGGCTGACACAGGACTTTCACGTCCGGGTTTATTTACGAATAGGGTTTGGTAATATATAGGGATTGTAATCCCATTGGTTCGTCTTGTTTATTTTTTTTTTCATACGGAAACTCAGCGACGTATGGAAACTTAGCGCCAAGTGACAAACATCCGGAGCGAAGAGCGAGAGAAAAAAAGAAAAGAAAGAGAGAGAGACATACAAAAAAAAATTTGACACTTTGGATGCGCCCTCACCTAAAGTCAGGTTTAACGTAGAACAGGATCCCATCTACAGCACCATCCAGTGTAGCTCCCTTTATCATCAGAATAGTCAGAACTATGTACGGCAGGGTAGCCGTGACATAGACAACCTAAAGAGATGTACGGGAAAGTAACCATCACATATATGGCCTGCAAAAAAGAACGGTAAAATGTGTACCACAGAAAATTATCGTGAAATCCCGAAATGAAGATACCATTACTAAGGTTTATGTCTACAAGTCTTAATCTCACAAGGCAGTGTGTAAACAATACAAAAACTCATGACGAATGGGACCAACAAAGAGTCTTACAAAAATTATTACATATTCAGTATACACCTTAACGCTTATATACAGACAAAGTATGACACATCAAGGATAAACAATGACAAAACGCCGAATTCGACATTTTGGGGAGAAATCACATTTTTTTTTTGGTTAATTTTTTTGTTCAGTTTTGGACTCTGTTTAACGTCTTACATCTCGTGGTGAAAGGGAGTGGCCGAAAATCAATTTTAACAGCCCACAGACTACATGTGTTTTCGTCACATAAATCGCAAATGTGCTACTAAATAGACAGAAATTATAAAGGAGCTATGTTTTCACCACGATAATGGCTTCATTAATATTTTAATGACTGTACTCGCCGCATGACAGTGAGTGAAGACAGATAAGACAAAAAATAAGAAAAAAAACCCCTGCTGTGTGGGCAAACATGCTGGCAATAATGTGACTATTTCAATACAACATGCTGAAAATATAAGCTTTGTATATATATCTGGATTCAATGCCAGGCAGATAGACGGCGCGATAATTCTGTTTGACAATAGGGAATTCTACGTTATGAACCTACGTGTTTAGCTTAATGGGTTCAGTTTCAACATGGAAGATTTTGAGCTGCTGCCTAAACCAAATTTGCCTCGGAATGAACCACTCAAGTATAATTTTATAGATATCATTTTATACATCATTTTATAGATAAGAACAATAACTGCGTAGACGAAAAAAAAAATTAATGAAAGCAAAGATGGTCATGATGACATCGGGTAAAGGTGCCAAGTGCAAGATACCGTATCCTCATTAGGAAGCAAATCCTTAGTGTCCTGTTAATAAATATAATCTTTGTATAGATTTGGGCTCAATGGCTGACAGATAGGGCAATAATTTGTATGGCAATTGGGAAGTATACGTTTTGAACCTGCATGTTGAGCTGTATATTATGTTCAGTTACAACAAGGAAGATTTTGAGCTGTTGCCTCCCCCCTAAATTGCCTCTGAATGACTGAATCATGTATCATTTTATAGGCAAGAATAATAACCGTATGGACAAACAAACAAAAAATAAAGGCACGGCATGGTCATGGAAATGTTAGGTGAAGGTGTCAAGTACAAAGACACCGTATCTTTGTTGGGTATCAAAACGTTAAAAGTTAAAAGCCTTTAAAAGGATCCCGTTATCCAAAGAAAGCGATTAAGAAGCGTGAACAGTAACCATGCTTCAGGATCAGGGCTAGGTTGGTTTGTTTGCTATAGCTTGACAAAATTGGGAAGTTACACCCATTCTTTGTATTCTGTGGGGAGTCCTTAGCAAATAGGATATCCTTTTCGTTGGTGAGCGACAGTCACAGTGAGTGAACATCTTCTAGAAGTTTGTTAGAAATGTGTCGCAGTTTGTACAAAACCGAAGCAAAAGCTCAACAATATGGCGGCAAACATCTACGATTTCAAGTTTTTTAGTGGAACATCTTATCAAATCAAAGGCCTTGTGTCGGAGGAGGATGTGGAAAAAAAATCACGAGTGATCTGTATGCTAATGAATGAGGAAAAGACATGAGTATATCAAATATCACTCCCAAGTCAGTGCACTGTTTCTCTTCGCTTCCGCAACAGCTGCAGCTATCTTTGCTTGCCTACAGACTGATACTAGATGCTTGTCTAGAGACTGATGAAGGTAACTGATTCCCTCTGCCGAGGAAGGAGTGTTGCTGCCTGTTTTGTCAGATTGCAAGAACCAAACAAACAGCTCAGAAAATCCTACCTTGCCCACTGTCTGTACCCCCTTGATTATACAGGCGGCTATAATGACTGATGCAACAAGCAAGGCCACCACATTTTTCCAGGAAAAATCACCCATGTATTCCAGTCCGGGAGACAGCTCAAGAACATTGCGTCTGAAATAAGCCATTGTACAATTTACAAAAGAAAGTACATAGGACTCTTATTCACCCTAAAGGGATTTAGTTTTACAATGTTATACACTGTTACACATTTCCTTCATTATATACATAAACATAGAAGAGTATACAATACTGCAGTATTAAAGAGGAAATCCATAACTAAGTTATTGCCACTCTCCAGTTTTGCAACATGTTATCCTTTCCTTACCACTGCTAACGTCCTCCGATAAAAGGACTTATATTTTCCAAACCTACGTTTGAGAAAATTCAGCGGTTCTGTCTAAGCTCTTGCTTAACCCTCTAGTGCCCAGCCCTATTTATAATGGCACAAAAAATCTGAGCTCCAGTTTTTGGATTCCACGATGCTGGAACAAGCATCAAAATTATCGTAGTCTGCTTTTTCTTTAATCCACGAAATGTATCAGATCTGATACGCTGGGCATTAGAGGGTTAAACAAAATTTTGTTGGCGCTGATCGCTAGTATTCTGTTAAGAGCTTTTACTGACGATAGCCAAGTAGTAAACAGACTACTAATTTTACTGCGCGTTGGCCGGAGAAACATGTACATGAAGCGTTTTTTCCTCAGACATGACCTTTACTCCAGAGGCTACTTTATGGCACGCAGTTTATGTATGAACACATTTATGGGTAGAATACACCTGTATGTACTTTTTGGGGACAGTTTGAAAACTCTAGTGCCATTCAAATTGCTTCCAGCTTCAGCCACGTGACGTGATACACCTTTTACACACACTTGCAACGGGTGTGGACTGGATGACACTTTAGCTCTAGGATCTGGCTGACAAGCCACGCGCATGCCCCCATACCAAAATAATTCAATCAGCTGAACATGTGCTCATCATCGGCTACGATGGAGGAACATCATCATGCCGACTAGAGAGGTAACCGGAACACATGGCTCATATATAAATATGCAAACTTGGCGGTGTTAATACTAGATGCAGCCACTATCACTCAATGATCTAACAGGTGTTACTTCTACTCCTACTAAACATCATGTAAGCGCAAACTGAATCGATTTCACCAAAGCACCAGCCGTCAAAAAGGCTTATTCACGCAGACAGCTGTTCGAAGGGTGCCACACTGTAACAGCTGGAATTTGACTCTGTCAGTCCAAGTATGAAAAGATAATATTATAGGAAGACTGCACCGTCCTACAGACCATATTAAGTCAAACGATACCCTATTATTCCAATAAAACAGTCTTTCAAGTGTCTGTCACAATGATAAAACGCCTCTGCTGGCCCCAGACAACCCACAGGGTTACATTATCCAAAGTCCGAAATGTTACAACTACTGCGCGCGTGACGACCATAAGCTTATGTCAAATACATTCTAGCCACATGGCCAAGCTGTCTAACTGCCAGTGCTCTGCGGACGAGTGATAGCATGTTGGTATGAATGTTTTAATTCCTCTATGAACTGTAGATATGCCAAACAAACTCATGCTGAGGCAATAAAAATGCAGAATACTTTTCTTGGCTTACACTATCAAACTTTACGTTTGAATCTGGAATACCAGAACTTAAATTAAAAGCTGAATAATATATTGTCAGGTAGGGGTGTCTGTAGCTGCTGGAACGTAAGTGACGTCAGCGTTTTTGCCACAGGTTTCTGCTGATCGGGGATGGGGAATAATTCTGGACGCAAAGGCCAAACCCGGTAACTCTAGCTCACCTTATTACGCCATATTACATACGCGCACGTTACAGAACGATGCTCTTTCTTCGCAAAATTGACTCGGTGGGCACCATAGATAATTTTTTTAGAGAAAAAGTATTGAAAAACGGAAATTATTTTTGATGTGCATATCCTACTTTAAATGACATTAATGAAGACGCTAGAAAAAACTGGGATCGAGACTCTGGCCGATACTGACAAACCGGTTTCCGTTACATCCATGCCCATTAAACTTAAAGATGGGTTCCACCACAGTGTTTTCTCCACACTGCACAATTCGCCCCTTAAACTTCAACCCCGCACTCCACCCCCACACACCCCAACGTTGAATGCGCACCGATCTCCACTTGTATCCTGCACTCCAATTGCATTTCTTGAGAGAAACCTAAACTCCCCCCTAAAAATCTACAAATATGCCCTCAGGTTTATGACAAGGGCGGAATATCGCTCCCAATTCGTATGTCCTGGAGCAAACACTGGGTGCCACTTAACTGTACTGAGCTAATAAGACAGGCACAAATAGATTAATTTCCCCGATAATCTTACGTTCACGATTAAAAATATAACAAGAATTTTTTTTACTTTAAATGTCCGTTCTGTTTGATACTCTTCTGCGTTGATATGATGCCACTTGCTTGCCAGGGAAACGGAGCAGATATCATCAGGTTCTCGATAATAAGATGGGTTCCACTGTGCTGTACCAAGCTAATAGAAAACTAATTATGGATCATAACTGATGATTAATTTCCGCCAAGATCGTACATTCATAATTGAATATAAAATAATATTTTTCTTTACTTCAAAACACTGTTTCTGCTCTGATATGATGGTGGCATTTGCTTGCCAGACCATTACCTACATGTACTTACATCCAAAACTCCTGGGTTGACGTCTGTGTGCCTTTTGAAGCAATTTCAGTGGTATTCTCCCACTCGTAGCCCTTGGTCATATTTGTCACATTCAGTCCAAGACTCTCCAGCGTGCTGTTGAAATCAGACACCACACTCCCATTTACAACGGCTTCATTCCATCTGCCAGTTCCCGTGGGCACACATGAGTTGGTGTTCCAGCTTTGTCCACACAACGTCCAAGGCAGTGGGGAACGCACTGAGTGGGCTACAAAGACTAACGTCCATGCCAGGATCATGCAGTAGTACCAAGAACATACCAGACTCAGCACGTTCATGGAGATTCCTATACCTGACAAGATTATACCAAGATTCAAGATTCAAATTCTATACAGATTATACCAAGATTCCAGATTCAAATTCTTTATTTAGGTTCCTAGCCAATAATAAAGATTCTTATACCTGATAGAATTATACCAAAGATTCAAGATTAGTAGTACCAAGAACATATCTGACTCGGCACGTTCATGGAAATTCCTATACCTGACAGATTATATCAAGATTTCTTTATTTAGGTACTTAGTCAATAATGGAGATTCCTATACCTGATAGATTATACCAAGATTCAAGATTCAAATTCTTCATATAGGCACTTAGTTATCTAATATTCTGCAAAGCATCACAGTAACTTGTGTTTAATTATGTTATATTCCGTCTTGTGTCTGACTATATACGAGATTAGCAACCAAGACAGTGACCACCGAATTAAGGGAACAAAATGTAATTAATAGTTATCTACTAGATGTTTACTTGGGAACCCCACTATGCCCAGTGTTGCCTGCTAAATACATTCTACAAAAATAGGGTAGGGAATGAAAGTTGCAAATCATGAGGTTCTGCACTTTCTTTCCGGCATTTAGTTCTATAAATGCATCAGAAATGCTTTCCCTGGACACACACACACATGACAAGAAAATGGCGTCTGTTCTGCAGGTAGAATCCGCATTCTCTGCCACACTAATTCGCTCTTCTCAGCTGTTGGACATTGTAATATATAAAAAAAAAATCAAAACAAGTCCCGAAAGATCTTCAATAGCAAATACTTTCCTGTATTTCCATGGTGTATTACTCCCCTAGATTTTGAAATTCTTAATAATGCTAGCATGTGAGTGCGGGAAGATTCTTTCTTCTCTATAAAGATGAACAGATTTCACCATAAACTATCCATAAGATGATCGTTTCATAACTTACCTTTGAACAGGGGACAGATACACCAGACATGAAGGGCTCCTCTAGAGAGAAACTGACCAACTGTCGCTTCCAGAAAGAACAACGGCATGCCGCACATGATGAGACAAATGAAGAACGGAATCAGAAACGCCCCTGAAAAGTTCAGACAACGTTAAGATTTAAAGCATGTGTACAAAGCAGCAGGTCAGGCATTCCGCGAATTCTGTTTACAACTTTGCTTTAGGTAAAGACAAATGACAGCTACTTGCAGAATTTTGTGAAGTGACAAAGGACGACAATTCCTGAAACATTTCGCTTAATATCTTCATCGGCTAGACTTCAAATTTAAACAAAATCTTCAAATTTTCAAGTTTGGATTCTTATGGACCTTTAAAGCAGTTAGGCATGTGCTTTTCCTGGTATTAAAATCACAATGAACTACCCGTATTCGTGAAATTTACATCTGATTCAAGTTTATAACGAGCAATATGATCGTTTCATCAGGAAATGCCATATTACATGCTAATCTCTATCATATGCGCCCGAAGAGCTCCGTGGTCGTATGCATAGTCAGTTTGCGCACTGCGTTAACTACGGTGAACATTACTAATGTTTAGGAATTTTCTTGTGGTTACCGCACTGCATTAATTAACGCAAGGATTAAGCATACGGCCCCAAAAGAGAACAGAGGCTCTCTACTAGCTCAGCCTAACCATGTCATATTATACTGCGCTTCCCCCCCCTCCCTTAAACCCCCTCCCGGCCTCTTTCACCCTCTACCCAAAGCTCACCTCCGCCATTCCGTATGCACACGTAAGGAAACCTCCAGACGGAGCCCAGTCCGATCGAGTAGCCCATCATGGTAAGAATGTACTCTCTCTTCCTCGACCATGTGTGTCGTGTCTCATCTTCAGCTTCCACTGCCAGAGAGTCTGTTTCGCCTTTCTCCTCAGGGAGAAACCCAGTGTGAGCACTGTCGCTGAAGTCAGCCATTTTCCCTTTGTCATCTTCCCGTGTGTGATTCAAGATAGTCTTTCCGTTCTCCGCATCGGCTTGATGCCCCTTCAACATTCTGACAAGGTCTGGAAGTATATATATAGAGAGAGGTTTCTCTGAAAGAAGGACTGCCATCAAACTATCTCCCCTTCCCGTCAGCGCAGTGAATGCCTCAAGAGGAACGCGGAGGGACTTCTCAGTGGTCAACTTTTATATGCGTACATCTATGCAAAACAATGTAAAATTTATTCAGACCCTGAAATTACACTCCCGATTCTGACGGCTTTGGGGTTTGCACCGTAGTGTCCTCAGGAAAGACACTTTGCTCCTTTATCCCCCGATTCCAATCAACTGTTTATCAATAATCTGGCTTTCTAGCTGGGGAAGGGAGGGAGCCAAGGCGTTGCACCGCGGCGACTAGCAATGACTGTTATGTATTTCTTTGTATTATATATATATATAATAATATAGTTTTATATTATGCTTATTGTGAATGAGATATCTATCACTGAGTGATTTTGTAAACAATTTTCCAATGGGATTAACAAAAATCCTATATATCTATTTTCAGTATCATATTTTGGGTATCAGAAAGCTGCATCATATCAATGGGAGAAGCTGAATCAAGGATAACTTGTTTGAAGTTAGAAGAACGTGATTAGAGGCAGATGGGCCGACACTATCATCAGAGTAGAGCTTGAAACTCAATTTTCCTAGTGACTTCCAACGCGATTCATGAGGGATTTAATGTGAAAATTAAACAGAAATCTCGTGCACAAGTGCTCTTGCGAAGAGGAATATTTTTAGACGGTTTCGCGATTTTATTTCAGGGTTATTGACCTGCTGGTCCGAGGGCTTTCAAGAAAGCCTTAGCTTGTGAAGGCTTTCGTGAAAGTACTCGGGCCGACCTATACCACAATACAGACCAATAATCACCTTTATTATACCTTTCCTGTGACGACTCGATACTGAAACGAAAATAAAAGGCACAGGATATAAGATGGATTTTTTTTGTGTGTGTGTGTGCGCGCGCTGCAGTATTTGGAAGGACACTTCTACTTGCCAAATACAGGCGAAGTGAGCTGACAGGCAGAGCCTTACTGAGGGGAGAAAGTGGGGATAGAAGCTTCATTTTTTTTTTCACGCTGTACTGATAATTCCTCGAACACTTCAGATTTAAAGATTTCGGCAAATCACAATAACTTTGGATTACACACGGCTACACTGTATCAACTGTCAGGGATTCTTTAGATCTCTCTCTGACACACACACACTCCCTCTCTCTCTCTCTCTCTCTCTCTCTCTCTCTCTCTCTCTCACACACACACACACACACACACACACACACACACACACACACACACACACAGACAGGCAGGCAGACAGACAGACAGACAGAGACCGATCGATCGATTGATCACCCTACTTGCAGTTTCACGGACGGCAAGTCTCAATTTAGAATAACATAATAATGGCTACATTTTATCAGTTCTGCCGGCATTCTGCAAATTTTACATTTTTGAGATTTCGTAGATAACGAACAGCTTTCTTGATCTACACAATGCAGATGATTCTGTTAAACATTTCAGTTTGACTGAGTTTGGACCCATGGGCGGGCAGGCAGATAAAACTGCAAACAAGCAAATAAATAGGGAATACCTGATCCTGTCAAATCATTTCATTTCAAAATGACAAATTCCCACTAGACCTATTATTGCCTATGAAGGTGTCGCAAAGCCATACTCAATAATATAAAGCGTATCAGCTTCAAGAACGACAGGAAAGTGGCAATAATTTTCCATTATTGCCGTCTAACGTCACAATAGCTTTGTATGGATACTGTTCGTGAATGGTATACTATACATAATGAATGTGATTATGTGAGCTTGCAATATGCTGATATCCCGGTCAGGCGTCACCAACAGAATAGCTGCCCACAGTGTTTAGGTACTGTACTTTATAGTATTTAGCCTTCACAGGAAAGTTAGATCAAACAAGTGCCTGCCTGCCTGCCTGCCTGCCTGCC
>JAWQUT010000013.1:4310949-4338419 GCA_033807755.1 Ellobium chinense | reverse complement strand
GGGCTTTTTTTTTTTTAATTTCGTTTTCCCTCTTTCCTATTCATATTTCGCTCACTACAAGCCATACTAGGTCGCTAAATGCAAAGCACCTACCCTGTCCTGCATTTCTCTCCCCCTCCCCTTGGCTCCTTCGCACCTTGCATCATTCCTACACTCATGGGATGCTAACAGGTCAATTACGCTGTGCAGTACTGTAGTATCAAGTTACGGACTTCGACGACCGAAGTACTGAGAAAGTATGGTGCACCGTTTTATCACTGACGCGTTTTCTATATTGCCAAGGTAATAAAGCAATATAATGAAAATACTTCATTTTCAGGTTTACAAACAATTGAGGCAAAAGAAGTTTAATGATATCAGGTCTATCTTTCGTTAATCACACTGCACTGGGAAAATTTTGAAGGGAAAGACATCCTTTTTTTCTAAAATTTCCAACGGTCAAAATGGAACCTGCTGCAATCATCGAAGATGAACATAATACTGATGCCACAAATCTGGAACACCGTTTTTGTTTTTTTTTTGTCATAACACTTCCTCAAAAAAATTCTGTGGGTTGCAACACAGGAGGGCAAAGTCAAAGCATGGACAGTGGCAAACCAGAGGGGAGAACTGCAAGATGAGAAACGGCATTCCGTATTGGAGAGGATAAATGCTTTTTCTGAGAATGAATTTATTCAAGAATGTGTCAAAGGCACATGGAATGCTACGCCAGTTTCACATCCAAGCTAAAGCTAACTCAACTACGGAAGAGATCTATGAGTCGTAAACTTCAGCCTTCAACCAGTGGTTTGTCTCCACCAAAAAGAAGAAGCTCAACTCAGAGGATAGACTGGAACACGTGCATATTTTGTCAGATTGAAAGTCCCATCAAGCTTCGCACTGTTGCATTTCTCGATACGTCAAGAAAAATGATTGAACTCGCGCAACAAGATGCGGACGCGGCTGGCAGGAATTAATGATCTGATTGCTGCAGATAACTTATACCATCTCGAGTGTTGGGTCACTTTCCACAGGAAGTGTTCAAAATCTAAGCTGCACGATCAGGAGGATGATGAAAAACTTGGAAACGTGTGCATTGATCTCATCAATGGACTAGCTAGAGGACATGTGTATAAAGAAAGAAATGTGTGAGTTTTCTGGCCTTTCCGTTCCCCAGTGCTACTTATCTAGTAGAGCTACTTTCTATGAAAATGTCAAGAGCATTGTGGGCTCTAAAGCTAGATATGCTTGGCCACTTTCGTATTCCTCTCTCCTGGTTCATTCGAGTGAAAAATCTGAAGGCATTATTGCTGACTCTCTTAAAAAATCAATTGATGAGGCCAGCTTTTCTCCAAGTGATGAAATGTATGGTGAGCCAATCAAAGAGCAGTCGTTCCATCAACAGATGGTTCATGTGGCGCTGAAGATTAGGGTAGAGTTGAAAGATACGCCTGGTCATTTACACTCCTGGCAAGGGCTCGATCAAGATATTGTTGAAAAGGTCATTCCTGAAAGTCTTTATCTTTTCCCTCGCTTATTATTCAGTGGAGATGACGCTGTTGAAAATGAGGAAAGACTGCAAACAAAGGTCAAAATATGTTCTATTGCCCAAGACATCGTATATGCCTTGTCAGACGTCAGAAAACTGACGCCAAAACACATTGGACTGGGTATGGCTCTGCATCAAGCAATATGATCAGAATCACTTGTCAATCTGTTCCACGCCACGAACCATCCATTGGTATAGCTACCCTGCGGAGAATGGACACGTCTACTGCACAGAGTATTCTGGACAAGTTCATGAAGACAGGATAGTCTCGGGCACTTTCCTTTACTGCTCATTTGATAATATTGATGTGCTGGAAGAGACGATCGATGGGAAGAACACTTTTTATTGTACTCAGATGATGGTATGGCAGAGACAGACCTCTGCTTCAGAAACGCTGCAGCCACAGGCAGACAAACACACCCGTGCAAAGTCTATCCAACCCAGCGACCTTGAAAATTTTCAGGTAATGTCAAAGTCGCCAGTCCGGAAGAGAAAGAAAACGATGCCATTATTTCAGAAAGGTACTGCAATGATACCCGAAGACTGGATGAAGTCTAACGACGCAAGTAGGTTTGCGGAGGGCAAGGATTTTGCTTGGCTCGTCTCTAGGTCTTTGTAATGGAGACCAAGATGTGCCTGGATGGAAGACCTTCAAAAGCTTCACACCCACAACTAACCACCGCAGGTATACTCCCAATCCTCCAGTCTAATGCTGATAGTTATGACACAATAACCACAGTCACTGAGATTTTGCTCGATAAATTTCTCGGCCAGAGCTATACTGTCATTACTGCTGACCAGCCTCTTTATAGCAAAGGCAAGGAAATCACCTGGGCAGATCCAGACAAATACAACAACGTCATGTTTTTCATGGGTGGTTTCCATATTACCTGCAACTTTCGGCGCACGATCGGTCAGCACATGGAAATTGCAGGTCTGGAAGATCTGTGGACGGAATCTGGTGTCTATGCTGCAAACTCCATCAATGCAATGCTTGAAGGAAAGGCTTACTACAGAGCTATGAGAGCTATCCTTACCTACGAAGCACTTTAAAGAATCAGATGGGAAATGATGAAAACTTGGGCCCAGGATAGAGGGATCCAGTTACCAGATGTTGATTGTCACGGCAAGAACATAGCATTGTCATTCTCGAATCGGAAGAAGATGACCTTCTGGTTGCAGAAAGTTCGGTGATTGAAGACACGTTCCGGTCTCCTGTCTTTCAAGACTTTATTAGAGAGTTTATGAGGGCCAATGCCAACAATTCCAATTTCATGCTCTGGAGCAGTTACATGGAGATGGTTGTAACACTTCTCAACTTTATTCGTGCAGAGAGAGAAGGCAACGGGGAGCTTCATCTAGAAGCATTAAAATAATGTCTTGGATAACAGTTTATGACCATCACAACTATGCTCGACAGTCTACTTGACAGAAAAAAAAAAACCTCGCCACTACGGCCCCAGATGTCTATTCTGAGTTTGTGGCCGGAAACTTCGTAATCAGAATGACCCCAGGCAGTTTCAACCAGGTGTCTGCTGAATCACACACGCAGGAGCTTCATATTGTGTAGACAAGACAGCCATCCATTTCGTTGTCTGCAGTGGAAATTGCAACATGTCGATGCAGGACAAAATGTGGAACATCAAGATGTACCTGTTTCAAGAATGACTTGCCATGTATAACTGCATGCGGCTGCGATGCCCTGAACTGTTGTAGTCCAGGTGGAGCTGCTGACTGAATTTGACTACGTTGTAGTGAGTACGTAGTATTTCTCCAGCGGACTTCTTTTTGTCAGTCAGTCAGTCTGTCTGTCTCTTTGCTTGTTTGTTTGTTGTTTGTACTCTATTGTTTTCGCACTGTGATACATATCGTGCAAAATAGCACATGACTGTCTTGTGGATATGACTATGAGCTGGATATGAGCTGCATATTTGATAGAGCTAGTTACAGATGCTACTTTAGACTCATCGATATAATAGTAATACACAAAGTGATAATCCACAGACACCCTTGTATTTTGCCAGCAACTCTGCAAATAATACAAACTGATGCTTGCTAGGTAGTAGTTCAGTACGCTGATCCCTTTCTTATATGAATATTAACGTATTTTGCAGTTTTGGAGAACAGCCGTCTTTTAGTACATATTTTCTTATATATTTCAATACATTTTCACGAGAAAATCTCTTCTGTACCTTTTAAAATGATGTGTAACATAAAACGCCTTTGAATACTGATAGAATATTGAAAACTGTACATTTTGGAATAAACAAGTAAAATTTGACCTTTGACCTTGATTTGTGACCTTGAAAATGAAATTTGATCGGGGCAACCGGCTAATTATGACTCACTACTATATGTACAAACAGTTTACCACAACAGATTGCTTGTAACAAACAAATGCCTACCCCATGTTCTTTTTCGTTTTTGGCCGCCATGTTAGTTGCGCGCCGGCGGTGTACGCGAAAAGGGGTGCACGCACTCCAGTGTTCTTTATAGCTCCGTGGAACGCCATCATATCAATTTCCGTGAAGCATAACGGGGAAATTAATAGTGACTCTCATCCGGTGCACTAAAATGCCTATAACACTCCTCGCACAACGCATGAAATACCTTTTCATATCTCTATCCTTTTCCATCCCTACCTTTATTTTTTTTTTTTTCGAGCTTTTATGAGAATATAGTACGTAAACGTTTGGAATTGGAGATCGCCCGGGGCTTCCGTGTCTTTTTGATATGGTGGTCTGGAAGTGTACTTGCGTTTCAGAAAACGTAAACGTGGCTTCCACAAACAAAGACCTAGCTAACACAAGATCTTGGGCCAATATTGGACCAATGTTTGTGTTGGGCCAAGCTTGGCAGCTAATATTGGACTGAGATTGGAAGTGAATATCGGCGCATCATGGCTCCAAGATGGCCTGCCAAGATGGAGCCAAGACTGTGCCAATATAACACTGATAGTTGGCGCCAAGACCATGCCAGGATGGTCCCATATTGTTAATTCCATTGGAGCCAAGATGGCGCCAAGATGGCAAGATAGTCCCATTATGGTAATGCTTGGCTCTTTTCATTTGTCATGTGGGTTTTTCAAAGAGAAATGGCATTAATTCCAGTGCGTAAAACAATACTCTGGGGAGAAAATACATAACCGCATCTTAGGCAATTTTCGTTTGCCCGATGTCTCTTTGCAGTCTCCGCTATTAGATACACATCCTGCGTTGCAGAGTTCTGGGGCAAGTTTGTAAGCATAATATCCTCAATAACAGTTAAACTTTTTAGACGCAACAAGAGCATGGCAAAATGTTCAGTGTATGTTAAACTAAGACTTTACCCTGTATATTTCTAACTGCATTTAATTGCTGCGGTCAATTTTGCGCTTCTCTTAAAGCTGGAAATAAATTTCGCACTATGTTGTTCTTTCAGCGGTTTTTTTTTAAAATGCCCTTGCGTTCTCATTCCACTGAAATCTTTATATAATAGACATAACTAGGAAAGTTTTCAAGTCTCAAGTGATATTGGTATTTGATTTCATTAATTCTTTTCAAAGTCTTGATACCGGGAATCGGATTTCAAAACCAGTCTATCTTAAGGTATTGGTGTTGGATCTTAATGCCAATTTGGACATAGTATTGGTTTCAGATTTGAATACCATTTTTATAGGAATCAGCACAGCCTTATCTATCTTACTTTTGTAGACAGTGCACAGCCACTTTCTTCTCAAATGAGTTCTTGAGTCTGTTTATGATCTATAGTGAGGTTTTGCAACACTCCATGTTTTGCAGTAAATATCCAAGAGCTGTTGTAACGGGATGCATTCTTCTTTTGGGTTTACAAATAGTCACCTCATCCAACTTAAGTAAATTATGTAAAAACCACTTTCTTAAGTCTGTTTATGATCTTTGTAATTACTGGAAGGCACTGCAAATTTTGCAGTCACATAATTATACCAATAAAGTGTTGTCATGTAGCCAAAGACAGTATACGTGTTTGTTTTAGAGTTGTATGTTTGAATCTTTTATGATGTCATGTTACATCCTTGAGTCTCGAAGGGAATTGGAATTGGCATGGAATTATTCTATCAAGGTGGAATTGGAAATTGGGATTCAATTCCATATTTCAAATTGGAATTGATATTGGGATTTAACTCGAAATTTTAGCAGGGATCGGAACTAGGATTCAGTTCCCCTTCTGACGGAATTTGAACAAGCCTGGTACTTGATGAGCTGTACTTTAAATGAAACTGAGCATGTGAGCATTTTAGGCAGCGGAAGATATTGTCAGAATGCTAGTGATCACCGCCTGCAAATGGCAGCGTTACAGTATGCTCCCAGGGAGCCGAGAAAGTCTTAAAGTAATGCTACCTGCTGGGGTAATAATAGTCTGAAGTCGCGTTAGCCTGGATACGAAACTTATAAACCGCATTATAATTATCTCCCCATGAAAACAGGGAGACAAAACCTGATGTTTCATTCAAAACCTATCTTCTGTCAGCAGCTAGGTTTTAACAAGGTACGGCAAAAGGGTGTCACTGGTATGAATGAAAGTGTGCCATGGCATGATGTATGAAAATGAATGGTCATGCTTATCCGAGTTTACTGAATGAATTGAAGAAGTCCTGGCCTGTTGTCCCGCTGGCAATGAAAATCAGTACCACGATACGGACAAGAGGACAACCAGTAGCCGTGCGTCCATGGGAGCAACCCACGCAGTGCCGGGTAAAATTTGCCTCAGAAAATAAATAAATCATAATTCATTATTTCCAAAAGTGCAATTCAAATTTTTAACTTCATATTAAACGCAACAATAACACCTTTGTAACAGCTTCTTAGAAGTGCAATGGATCTCATCTGATCGAGATCATTCTGGGTATGTTTATTTTGTGATTTGAAGATATGGCGGCGAGGGCGAAAAGGGGAGGGGGGAGATTGCACGGATAGTTTTGACTGCGACGAGCCGCCACTGGAGAGATAGCCAGATGTGAGTGACAGGTACAGACAACAAAAGTAACGCCATAACTCAGAGGGTGGAACGGCGTGCTCGAGACGTACTGTGCACATTGAATGCCTTAGGTTATCGTAGGCCGTTCATACATATAACATTTTACAGACCGTCGCTCCGATGATAAAAGGTGCTAACCCACACCGAAACCAAAATTAAGATTTTTTTGTGTAAATTGGTAGTTTAGCTCTTGCTTCGTATGCTGTTAAAATTTTAGGGCGAAATTCCGAGATTAAAGTGTTTTTTTTTTTCTAACACAAACAAAAGGTGCTAAGCAAGCCGATCGCCGGCGCACCTTGAATTTTCCTACGATGGAAAGTGCTAACCCACCGTGATGCGTCAGACCCGCAACAGCGGAGACTTCAAGACGGCGCACATGGCTAAGTATTGACACCCATCCCCCAAGAATGTCATAATGTAAGTGATGGCATGAACCTGAGCAAGGTAGTGTTCAATAATTATGGTTCACACGACTATCACAGGTGTGAAACTCATACGTGTGACTGTCATGATTGCACAAGCATTCATTTAATAGTATGCACGCCCTGGGTAGATTATTGTGGTGATGCCTGGCAATACTTTCAAAAATTTCGGTATATAAGAGAAGTGACCTACGCAGAATAACCATCCCATCGCCCAGTATGGAAGCTTTAAACAGAGGTAGGCGCATGGTTGCTATTGCCATTGCAAAGAAAAAAATCAGAGCAAAGAAAAACAGAAGTTTAGTCAGAAGTTCCATTAGATACCCGTAACATACGGAGGGAAGTCGAAGAAAGGACATCACTAGCAGGGCCAAATCTCGATGGTTCTTTCGTGTCATCCGTTGTATCAGATGTATGCTTCAACGAGACAATCGATTTAGAAGTTGGTAATTTTTTGCAACCTATGGAGGATGGTAAGAATATTGAAACAACCGACTACACCCTTCACTCAGAATGTGTGGCACCTTCACGACGTGAGTTTTCATTCTTATATTATCTCAAGAAAGAGGGTCAACGAAAAAGAGTGTGTCAAAAAATGTTCTTGAATGCGACAGCACCAGGCAGGAAATTTGTCCATAACATCTTCTGTGAAAGAAATGACGTTTCCTATCAACGTACCAGCACCTCACACAGTCCCCGCCCTCATCACTCTTACTATGATAGAGCCACCGAAGACAAACGTTTTCTGAAGAAGGAATTCTTTGACAAACTTCCCAAACTCCCTTCCCACTATTGTAGGAAATCTTCGTCCCGACTGTATGTTGAACCTTGTTTCAAGAGTTTATCAGAAGTCCATCGTCTTTACACCCAAAAATGTCTTGAGAGTGGCAGAACGTCTTTTGACTATGATGTCTACTCAAAGACATTCGCAGAACACAACTTGTCCTTATTCCAACCCAAAAAAGATCAGAGTGATGTGTGCGTAGCTCATGATACAGGCAACATATCCTTTGAAGAATGGGAAAGGCACCAACAAAAGAAAGAGGCAGCACGCCAAGAGAAATGCAAAGATAAGGAACGTGCTCTCAGCAAAGAAGGGGGTAATAACATTTTCGTGGTAACTATGGACTGGCAATGTGTACTGCTTGCACCGGTTCTAAAGGCTTCTGCCTTATACTACAAGACAAAACTAATGGTTCACAATTTTACCCTGCATGACCTTGTGACGACAGGTTGGCTGTTACCTCTGGCATGAGGATGAAGGAGGACTTACGGCGAATGAGTTCGCATCACATATCACTCATTACATCAAGAGCCAACGACTTCAAACATTTCCTCCTTTATAGCGACGGATGCACTTATCAAAATAGAAATGATATTCTTCGCAGTGCACTCAGCGCTCTGACAAAGGAGCTTGGCATCACCACTGAGCAAAAGATCCTGACAAAAGGTCACACCCAGATGGAGGTAGATAGTGTTCACAGTGTCATAGAAAGGGCTCTCAAGAGTACTGCCATTAAAATTTATGTTCCATCGGACTATGCACTGGTCATACGTTCTGCTCGTCAACACAGCCAATGCCCTATCTTGTACATCAGCTTGACCACATCTTTTTCAAGGACTACGCCAAGGTTGGCGAGTATAAAATCTTTCGTCCTGGAAGAGCAAGTGGTGACGCAACAGTCACTGATATCCAGGCTTTGAAATGCACGCCTGATGCAACGAGTTCCTTCAAGCTCAACTTCCACGACGAATGGATGGATTTTCCACGACCGAGAGGATAACCAAAATTCTTGGCACCACCTCCACTATACAGCGCCAAGCTCAAAATTACACAGAGCAAGTTCAAATACCTTCAAGAATTAAAAGCTATCATGCCTATTGACTATCATGCTTTTTATGACAATCTAAACCACGAGTAAAACATTCTGAAACATTCAGCCACAGAGAGAGAGAGAGAGAGAGAGAGAGAGAGAGAGAGACAGACAGAGACAGACAGAGACAGACAGACAGACAGACAGACAGACAGACAGAATGAAAGCTTATAAAATCTCGGTCGGTGCAATTATTATTTGAATAAATTTTCTTTTGAATGAATGGATGGATTATGGATGGATGGGTGGATGAATGGACGGATGGATGGATGGATGGATGGATGGATGGATGGATGGATGGATGAATGGACGGATGGGTGGATGGATGGATGGGTGGATGGATGGGTGGATAGGTGACTATTTCTACATTATACCATGCCTCATTTATATTTTTAGTATTTCGATGTCAGTGGACACCTAGAGAGGAAACCGACAAATATGTGTGCGCGTGCGTGTTCCAGTCTGGATGTTTAGAAATAATAATATTGACATGAAATGTGCAGTATGTACGGCATTAATAACTTTGAATTACTCAGAACATATAACATATAATGTATATTCCCAGTCAGCATACTTGTACATGCTACTGTATAGTTTGTATGGGAATTACTTATATTCCTATAAGTCTTATATATCTTACGACGTTTAATATTACCCTTCACATGTTAGATAAGCATAAATATTTCATGTTTTTTATCAATATGTTACCAAGTATGTGCCCTCAGTGTTTACCATATTGAAATACATTTTTATATTTGTTTTGCATTGCTCTAGTGCTGAATTACTGCAAGAGCTAATAAACATAACTGAATTTAATGTGATTTATTTTAATTTGATACAATTTATTTGAAAACTGAATTCAAGATTGCACTATTTTCAAGAACGAGCATTGAAATAACAATAAAACTTGAAATTTATCGATTATACATGTCAAAAACAGATGTTTGTTTTTCGTACATGTATTCTATGTTGTATAGTAATGTCTCTGTTAAGCGTACTTGGAAAAATGCNTATAACGTATAATGTATATTCCCAGTCAGCATACTTGTACATGCTACTGTATAGTTTGTATGGGAATTACTTATATCTCCTCTAAGTCTTATATATCTTACCACGTTTAATATTACCCTTCACATGTTAGATAAGCATAAATATTTCATGTTTTTTATCAATATGTTACCAAGTATGTGCCCCCAGTGTTTACCATATTGAAATATATTTTTATATTTGCTTTGCACTACTCTAGTGCTGAATTACTGCAAGAGCTAATAAACATAACTGAAATTAATTTGATTTATCTTAATTTGATACAATTTATTTGAAAACTGAATTCAAGATTGCACTACTTTCGAAAACGAGCATTGAAATAACAATAAAACTTGAAATTTATCGATTATACATGTCAAAAAACAGATGTTTGTTTTTCGTTCATGTATTCTATGTTGTATAGTAATGTCTCTGTTAAGCGTACTTGGAAAAATGCCCAAATTTTAATCATGAGATCAAAGCAATGGAATCAGGTTAGAATCTTTTGTCATCGGAAATCTCCTACGGCACAAGGCGCTAACTCGGTCCAGCGGAATCCCATGATGACAAAAAGAGCTATGCCACAAATACTCTTCTAAAGCACATAGCACTGATTTATATAAACTATTCATTCAAGTCTACAGAAGACATTACTGTTTTATTAAGGTGCGCGTGGCTGAAATAGATAAGTTTTTTCCCTCTCCTGTAAAATTTACTCCAGCGGGGTTAGCACTTTCTATCAGCGGAGTCGTTCATACATATAAAATTTTACAGACCAACTTCTTATTCTGCTAAAGGGGTCAACAAGGCTAAGGGTTAATTTCACAGGGTACAGACTGCTGACAGTGTGGCCCAAAACTACTACAAAGCATACAATCAGTATACAATGTCCTTAGTCTGGTCTGCTGGTCTTATTGTATCAAAGCAAAAGAGACATACAATGCGTTAGAAGCGACAGATACTTAACACATGGAAACACACTATAGACGAACCCTATTTTGACGCCATGAAAAGTTGGACAACGGCAAGAGGTCGAATTTACCCTATTTCGAGAAATATATAATAGAGAGAAATCAAAGAGCTATTTTGCTAATTTTACCCGACTAAAACATGGCCAGTAATATTCTTAGCGCATCCTAAGTCTCGTTCTTCTAAGATCCACGTAAATAGAGAAGTAACGAAAGGGAGCCTTCAAAGCCCACCTTCTTAATAACTATAATATAATAAATATATATACAGAGAGAGAGAGAGAGAGAGAGAGAGAGAGAAATACCTCTTTTTACAGACAAGCTATACCTCGTTCTGTGAACAAAATTTTGGGTGGTATCGGTGCCAGCTGGCAAGCAGTCATATCCAAAGCACTAAACTGTGCAGGGAAGAGTCTACACAAGAAAGCCATACCAAAACTCCGCTCCCAAAATGCAAGGACAATCTCAAAATCAAGCGACTTGCAGGCACATTCCCAAGATAGCAAAGGTATTGAAGGTGCCATCCTGACGTTCAAGAAACAAGCATCTGGTCTACCAAATTTGGCGAAAAAAGTTTTCTGCACTACAATGTTAATGGCAAATCAAGAGAATTCTTTTAACGTACATTTTTTTATGCGATAAATCATTACTAGATAGATCTATACCTGATAAGTGGTCAGTCACAGACAGAATTGGTGGCTAGTCCTGCTGCAAACGAAAAAAAAGATCCAACCCGTGTTCTAATGACGTTCCCATAGCCTCAGAAAGTAACCCAGCCGGACGGTTACAGACCTGGTTGAAGGATACCTTGCCTCGACAACATTAGGATGTTCAGAGGAAAATGCAAATGACAAATGAAGAGAATTATTTCAAAGCACAAACTTGAATATAAAAATAACAGAACATGTGACGTAGATCACTGCCCTGGATTTCTTAACTCACCAGATATATATACATGTACTGTACTTGTAACTGTGTGGGCAGGTTAGTCGCGGGTGAAATTGGTAACTAGTTGAGCTGCAAAGGATAAAGATCCAACCCGTGTTCAAGAGACGTTCCGATATCCTCAGACAGTAATCCAGCAGGACGGGCGTGGTGGAGGAATACTATGCCTCGGCAACATCAGGATGTTCTGGGGAAATTATCCGGCACACATTTGTTACGTTTCCAGCTGAACACGGAAATCCTCTGGAAAATAGAATTTTAATGTCTTCAATCTTTGGGGGGGTCTGTTCAATGGAGGCTCGTCACTAAGTGCAATCCGGGTAGAATTTACCTCATAAAATAAAAATAAAGACAAAAAATTACAATCGCTTTCCCTAAAAAACAAAACCCGGAGTCCTTTATTCCGTGCCGTGCTTTGCTTTTCATCTTTTGTGCTATGCGCGCTATGCAGCCACGTGCACTCTCCACTGACTGCTACGCCAATATGATACACCCAGTAGCATCATGTACTGACAGTGGGCTAGTCACAATCCGCATAACCCTGTCGGCATGTGCAAGGTCAGGCCAGGTCCTTGCTCCTATGCAGTGTCGGCTGCGTTGTTTTTTTGTTTTTTTTTCAACAAGTAGATTTAACCTGTTATAACAGATTTAATAATGTCATTTCAAAGGCAACGGTAAAATCTTTATAATAGATACTTAGAACAAGAGCAGTGGATCTGATGTAGTCAAGGTAATTCTGGATAGATTTACTTTGTGATTTGATGGTACAATGGTGAGGAGCTGGGGCAGGGAGGGACGTTGACCGGGTAGCTTTTTGGGGCCACGGGCCGCCACTGGGTGTATGGTACTGTGTGAGAATCCACATGTCAGCTGTGAGTAGAAAACGTAGCGGATTCTCAGGATATCTAGGTGACTAGTCCTGTAAAGACAAATTCACCTTCCCAGATCGGCCAGCCAGGACCAATATAGTTCTGTACCTGCCATGGCCTTACAGTGGGGCTCGAAAGCGTGGATGGCTGAGTAATGCATGAATGAGTGAGTGAGTGAGTGTGAGAGTGTGTGTGTGTGTGAGAGAGAGAGAGAGAGAGAGAGAGAGAGAGAGAGAGAGTGCGTGCGTGCGTGCGTGCGTGTGTGCGTGTGTGTGTGTGTGGGTGTGTGTGTGTTTATACTTATGTGAAAAATCAGCGTTATGACTGAAAAACAAGCTGAACTACAACGTAAATAAAAAGTGGGTGTCCGCTGGCCTAGTTTAGCCACATCTTTTTTAGCCTTTCGGAAAGGTTAATTTGCAACAGACAGTAAACACACACACCGTCAATGGTGCATGTAAAAAGTCTTGGTTTATTTTTAAAAGTTTGGAGAAATATGCGATTGCATACGACCATTATCATTTTGTTGACTTGAGGAGACCACGTTGTTCATAAAATTATGTTGAGTTTCATAAGTATTCGACCTCGTACATCAATTCCGACAACCTCATAAGAACCGCCTTAAAATATTTTCAAAATCATTTCAATGTCCGCGTCCGACCTACTTTGTGAAAGTCGGTCGCATAATATGTCAACATAACAAAGATGTTATTGCCTGTATTTGACATTTCCTCCTTTGACTGTGTTACAGAGTTCGTAGGGAGAGTTAACCTTTTCAGTCAGGGGATCCTCAAATTATATTACGTGGTCTTATCAGAGTGTCCTGATGAGAAAGGTTAACTCTATTTCCGAAAAAGGATGACTAGTAAGACAAGTCGGTGGACATATGATGGACAATTTATGTCCATTTCAAATTCTTCGGCGTCACATGGTCCAAATAAACAAATGCTTAAAATTCTTTACTATAAGATTATTGATGAGGTTTAGAAAACAAGTGTGGAAATTGGAATCAGGTTAATTTAAATTGGTCGCACTTTGACTGATCACGTGAAGATCAGCCGATCTGGTGCTGGCCTGAGGAAATAGCGATAGAGAGGAACGCTATATATACTGGAAGAAAGCAAGACCGAGGGTGGTGGAAAAACTGAGAGCGCAGACCAAGAGAGCAGACCAGGTGAGCAGACCTAGGGTTCACGAGTATAAGCCTGTGTCGTCATAAGTCATAGCTCAAATTAAAACTTAAGAACATCTTCCGGCTTGGACTTTTATTATCTTCACCATCGCTACACCATCACCACTATGCAGATCACATCATGCCATAAACGATAACGCAACAGCTGTCCATCTGGTCAAAGAAAGCCTAAATAATTTACGTTACTGAAAATTTCAAAGTATGCTATAGTGTTTTTGTCCAGATCATTTGAGTTGGGGAAGACATTTCCCCTTGTCATAAATTTGAGGGAAGGGAGGGGGGAGGGGGGGAGAGGGGAGTAGGGGCCAGGATTTGTAAATTTTCAGAAAAATTTTTGGTTTTTCTTAAGTAATCTAGAAAAAACTTTGGAGAGCAGGGAAGAACAGGAGATTCATGTGCGTTCTATATGTAATTATGAGGGGGAATTTTGAAATTAAAGGGCAGGTCGAGCGCTCGCGCGGTCTAGAGAAAAGACTGATGTTATAGTTACGAGATAATGTATATTCCCAGTCAGTATACTTGTACATGCTACTGTATAGTTTGTGTGGAAATTACTTATATCTCCTGTAAATCCTAGTAGTTAGGCAGAAACAGACATGTCCAATGGTGCACTAAGCTTCACGCGCTGCCTTTATTGGTCTGACAGATTGCGTCCACTGCATTCCGGCCTCATGCATTGGCCCATATATCTGCTTGCTTGGGTTTATAGCACATTGGGTGCACTTAAAACAAATTAAAATTCCTTATTTGCATTAGATTATATATCAGAATGTACAGAATGTACTCATACGAAATATCCCATTACATCAATATGGATATAATCGCTTGGGTTGGTATGAGTGATGAGCTGGATGACAGAAAAGTGAGAAGAATGCAGTGCATGAAACGATGGTACTGATGGCGATGATAATATAATGATTATGAATCGTGATGATGATGCTAATGGTGATGATTAAATAGGCTGTGGTTGTTCACAATGCTTGTGCTACAAAATGACTCCTATATCGTTCTTTCCACACTTGATGGGACTCCATTATGACGCCGCCACAGCAAAACTTTGCCAATAACTTGCTCTCTAATTAACTAACATTCAATTTCCTGAGGCTAGCTGTGAATTTTTGTGAAGGATGCCTAAAGTGCCTACATATATTCATACTTACTCAGTATGTCAAGCTGTCCACCACTGTCCGCCAATCTGGTTAGCTTGGAACAGACTCAATATTATTGTCCATGTTAAGAAAGTTCAATCAGCCCTTGAAGCTTACACCCTTCAACACAGCACCTGTTGACAATAATGTACCGCTGTATTTGGGATAACCCACACTGTGAAAGAACAGTCTGCAGACTGAATGAAGCAGACAAACCAGATACGCCTTATATGATGAAAATCAACCAACTTGCAACTAGAGTACAAGGATAGGAAGAGTTACCGAAGAAAATGTTAGAACAGGTGCACTGAAGTATTCTTACATGTTTACAAAATTCATTTCTTAGCATTTCTGTCGGCTGACAAGCCTGATTTTTTTGGATCACATGACGGATTCCATGACAAAACGTGTTATATACCATTTTGGGTTCTTGGCAAAAGAAATAAATGCAAAACAAGTTTCTTATGAAAAGCGAAATCTAATTCTGATATACTGCAGGACAAATGTAATTCTATGGAATGAAAATTTGCGCCTAAATTTTCTTACTGCTACATAAAGTTAGCAGAACAAACCAAAACTTCAAGTTTATGGATAATGTCTTTTGTCATGAAGCTCTTGACATCCTTTTTTCAAACTTGGGAGCAATGACCGCCTGAGGCAGCGAACCCCTCGCAAACACGCGGAAATATCTTCTCTTATAGCCATGAACATGCCAACAGCACCTAGCATGAAAACATATAATTTTAAATATTCTCTATAAAATCAGAAAATGGCCATGGGGAGGGGTTGGATTTGAATGTCAAAAGCTTAGATAGGTGCAAATACATTTGTAGACTCAATATAGGTGAGATTAGCCACTCGAGTAGGTGAGAGTGAGAGAAAGAGAGAGAGACAGAGAGAGACAGAGAGAGAGATTTTAATGGGATTTATGGGGATATCACAGCAGTGAATCAAAGACAGACATCTTACCATTACTTCCACAGTCCTACAGAAAACAAAAAAAAAAAATCCTCTTCCTTCCCCAATGCCAATGCTCAGGAGAAAAACAAATTGTAGCGCTTAAATATAACAAACAACTCCGGAAAGATGGCTTAGAAGCTAATAAATCGACCGGCGGATACTTACCCAGCGGAAGCAGTAGCAACAACAACATCAGCAACAACAACATCAGCAGCAGGTGATGTTGATAAAACAGATGCATGTCGGCGCATGATAAAGTAAAATGATGGAAATAACTCTGTGCAGCAGCAGTAGGAGAGAGAGGAAGTAGAGAAAGCAGTGGTAGCAGTATTAATATGGTGATGATACTACTACTACTACTACTACTACTACTACTACTACAAATACTAATGCTAATAATAATAATAATTACCATCATCATCATCATCATCATCATCATCCTCATCATCATATACAACAGCTGCAGCAGCAGCAAGGGCAAACGTAGCAAGGACTGTAGTAATCATTACTGTAATGATTGTAAAAGAAATGTTGTTTTTTTTTAAAATTATATCAACATTAGAAGTAGTTGTAATAGTAATAGCTGTAGTAATAGTAGTAGAAGTAGTAGCAGTAGTAGTGGAGGTGGTGACGGTAGTAGTAGCAACAGCAGCAGCACCCATACCACCACCACTACCCGGAAAAGTCATGTGAGCGGAGATCAAGAAAAAAGCATGAGGGGAAAAAGACAGGGCTATGAGGAAAAGGGGTGGGNGGGGGGGGGGGGGGGGAAGAAGATGAAGGATCGAAGGAATGAACGAAGACAGGTAGGATGGAAGGAAGAGGGAAATAAGAGGAGAGAAGAAGCGAAGAGTGGAAAGAAGTATAGGAGAGAAGGGGAAAAGAGTGGAGATAGGGGCGTGGAAAAGACAGGTTGGGATAAGACAAGGATACAAGAGAAGAGAAAATGAATGGGGGTGGAATAGATACTGGTTAAGAAGCTAATGGAAAAGATACGAGGAAAAAAAAAGGAGACAGAAATTCAGTAAGAGCCAAAAAAGACCGAGCGGAACGAAAGAAGGAAAGACGGAATGCACAAAAAGAAAATGTTAAAAATAACAGCAAAAAGAAAGAATAAGAGCAAAAAGAAAGAAAAAATGAAAGAAAGAAAGGAAGAAAGAAAGGAAGAAAGAAACGAAAGCGAGAAAGAAAGAAAAAAACGAAAGCGAGAAAGAAAGAAAGAAACGAAAGCGAGAAAGAAAACGAAACGAAAAAGAAAGACTGAGAATGAAAAGAGAACGGAAACAAAGAAAGAATAAAGGAAAATAAAAGTGAAAGAAAGAAAAATTCTATAACACGAACGAAAGAAAGAAAGAAAGAAAGAAAACCATAAGACATTTAAAACATAATACAAAACAGTGTGACATGTCATGCAGTGTGATGTGAATGTAAGTGAATGTATGTGAATGTATACTGATGCACCAGAAACCCAAGACCACAAAATACATCGAATCTATCCTTATCAAACATCAGCGTTCAGGGGCGTGAGAGAAAGGCACCACTCACCAATCCCGTGTTACCCCCATGGTGTAACCTACCAGATCTTTCGCCCTCATTCCCCCTCTGCGTGGAGACCTTGGCCACGCCAGGAGGGGTCATGACCTCCAACAGTTCCTGTCCGTGTGGTTATCGTGTTTGAAGCCAGGCCAAACTGTGACTCAACCGCAAAACAGTATAGACTATAAAATATCAACTTATCGTACATGATTTTGGTTTCCAGCTTAATACAGTGTTCTGTCGTTGAACGACGGAAAATTGAATTTCAAGGTGCCAGCAGGTGGTGTGCGCTGCTAAACGAAAATAGATTAGCATGTTTCCTTTCTGTTTGAAGTTTACTATATAATTAAGTCATCGTGTTTTTTGGGTTTTTTTTTTCACAATTAGAGGGAGAGTTGATCGCGACAAATAACAGGCGAGCAAGAATCACAGCGATTTAACTTTATACTACATTTAAAGAGTTTGTTTTTCTTTGTTTTGTTTAAATGGTATAATGCACAGTGAACATATTAATTTAAATTTATTAGAGTAGTTTCAGTTATACTGTACAACATATGGAGTCCATACACCGTTCTCAAGTTGTCATCCCACCCCCTCCCCCCCCCCCCAAATGCTCCCTTCCGGATTAAGCAAATTGAATATGTAAATAGTAGTTAGTAGTGTGATTGCGTCATCAAATCTCGCTTCCCAAAGTAAACGATGTGTCAGCCAATTTAAACCAACATATCCTCTGCCAGCGGAAAAGCAGAAAGCGGAAGTATTGATTGTTAGACTTGTGGCTTGCGATGCCCGGGTAACCGTTCAAACATAACTACTAATCGTGGTCTATATGACCCCACATGATTTATCTCTCTGTCACTGGCCAGGTTCTTTTTGTTTTTGGTGCCACAGTAGGAAGTAGGCCTATTTAGCCTTTAGCACTGCTTTTTTCAGTGCATAACTTTTCTCTTACCCCAGACGCCAAAACAACGTTTAACGACACAGAGTAAGGATGATTGTCAAACTGTCATATATTATGCACTGGATTATGGATTGCCTCATTCTGCCACCTGCAATCTTTGTCACTATGTGTACAGACCTTTTTCGGCACTGTGTCTAGCACGGGTGTTTTTTTCAGTTGCGCCGCCTTTTCTCAGCTCTAGTGGCCTACAACCATATAGGTGCTGAAGGATCTAGACTTGAGATGGATGTTAGAGCATAAGGCATGACTAGATTAGTCTTAAGCACGAGACGCCCAGAATTTGTGGGATCTGGGATCATAACTGTCCACTGCTTTCATAGGGTTCAGAATCGCCTTGCATGCACAACTTTTCGCAAACTCTGGACGCCAAGCCAAGGTTTAATGACATACAGTATGCAATATTGTCATACTATATTATCTTGCAGCCAGTCACAATGAGGTTTGGATCGTGTGAAACGTGCGATAAATGAATAATTTTACACTACATAATTTACCGTTAACATAGAATTCACCAAACAAATTAATTACCTTTCTGTAAGTAAATAATCTTATTTTCCATTTCCTACAACTAACAAAATGTCATAACGCATGGTCCTGATCACTTTTAGAGCTTCATATCTCAGTTCCTGGTCTTGTGTCACAAGCCTCATTTTGACTGGGTGCAAGACATACACTGTGCAGCTGACAATGAAATGTTTTATCTGTCATAGTGATCCTTGTCGTCAGTGGCAGTAAAGAAGGAGATTCTTCTGAATAGCTTGAGTACACAACTTTTCTCAGACCCCGGACGTCAAAATACAGTTAAACGACACAGGGTAAGGATCACTGCTATATATTGTGTACTTGACAATGAGTTGTCACATGCACTATGGTGACTCAAATTTCAGTCATTACTCCCATGCCCTTCCTTAGCACCCTTGTTTATGTCGGTGGCTACAATGCTCTCATTCTGCACAAAATTTGAGCCATATAAGCACACATCTTTACCCGCAAAACTGTACGTGGCTTGATGAATGGAAATTTGAGGCCCTGGAGGCAATTCAGAAAATCCCACCATTATAGCCTTAGTCATAAACAGAAGGCAAGAACATTATCATGCAGGCGTGACGGCACCGTCACCATTAAAGCGACAGATTCTGATGTAACCAGGAGTTGCTATAATTGCTTTTCACACCTTCACTGGTGATCTAAGGCTAATGACTCGACGCGATGACGGAGTCTGGTTAAACAAGCTTCGAGCTCCGCAGGCAAAAAAACACAAAATCACGAAAAAAAAAAAAAAGAGCCGTGCTGTTTATCGTTCGTTTTAATGTATGTAGCTGGATTTCCAAAGTAACTTAAAAAGAATATTGCTGTCATTTTATTCTAACTACTAGACTAGTTCTAATGGCAATATCAGTGTGTTTGTAGGGTTTTAAAAACTTGTGGACGCAACAAATTTATGTGGAGGTTATACCCATGTATTTTTTTTTGCTAATAATGGGNNCATGAGATCCTGTTTCGCTCTAAACAAACTAGTAATTGTTTGAATTTTGTTTTAAAGAAATATAGAAACACCCCTGTGGCTGATTTTTTTTTTCTTTTTGCCTTGTTGCAATGATTGTGGCACCTTGACAGTATCACACTACTGACACGTTCAATCTAAAACACGCGTTTCCCAGCTCAAACACGATGACCACAACTACGCTGTTGGAGACAAAAAGAAATTGGTTTAATGACCCAGCCTGGCGTATCCAAGGACCCAAACAGATGAGGTGAGGACGGACCTGGAGGATACGACCATGAGTCTTAGTAACACAAGAATGATGAGAGGTCCCTTTTCTCATGCCGCCTGAATGCCTGATGAATGCTGAGGATTGATACGATGCGGCCGCGGTCAAGGATGACCGGTGAACAGTAGCTGTATGCTGGGGAATGTGGAGTAGTGTGTGATGGAACGGTGGTGGTGATGGTGGCTGTGATGTGTGAGTGGGTGGTGGTGGTGGTGGAGGTGATGGTAGCTGTGGTGGTGCTGGTGTTGTGATGGTGATAGTTTGTGATGAGCTGTAATGTCGTAGTGGTGATGGTAGTGGAGGTAGCAGGGTGGTGGTGGTGGTGTAGGTGGTGGTGGTGGTGGTGGTAGCAGCTGGGTGATGTCAGAGAAGATGGTAATGGTGGTGGTGATGTTAATGTAGTGATGGTAATGGTTTGAGATGAGAAGTGGTGCATTAGCGATGGTTTTGGTGATAGTGGCACTGGCGGTTGCAATGGTAATGACAATGGTGATGAGAGTGGCTGTGATGTCAGAGGATGATGATGGTGATGATAGCGGTGATAGAAATGGTGGCGGGGAGAGTGATGGTATTGTGGTGATGGCAGTGGTAGTTGTGATGTTAGTGTGTTGGTAGAGTCTGTGACGGTGATGATAGTGGTAATGATAGTAATGTTAGAGAGTGGTGGTGGTGATGATGATGGTGATGGTAATGATGGTGGTGGGGATAGTAGGGTATAACTGTGGTGATTATGAGAATCTTTGTCTTGAACAGTCGTGCTAGTGTCCATCGTCTTGCTGATAATGGTGGTTACAGCGATTATGGTATTGATGGCTGCGATGGTGGTTCTTCTTCCTTCTCCTCCTTTTCTCGTTCACTCTGGACGACAACATACGCAGACCAGTCCTCTTGATGAACTCGACAACAAATTCTCCGTCCTCCATAATGCCTGTAAAGAGATCTCCCTTGGCCACGATTCTTTCCTCTACATATCATTATATTGCGGGAAGTCCTGCAGTTCGTGTTCTGCCATCTCTTCATTCAAGTCCATTCGCAAAGTGGGCAAAGGAATCAGTCGAAGTTTCCTAAACATAGTCTGTCTGCCCTGTTCGGTTCAGGGAGTGATAGCTGTCTTGAAGCGAGCTCTCTCCTTCTTCTTCTACATGTACTTCTATTCGCTCCATATCATGCCTTTCAGTCTGCTCTGTTGGTAAATCCGACGGCCTTCCACAACTCGGTACTGATATCAGGTACCTTTGGCTAGATCTCCGCTCGGAGACAGTAGCACTGCGGATGGGTCTGCAGGACATACAAGGGTATCTGTTGCTTCCAGCAGCGGTGCTCCAAGCCTCAAAGATGGTTTTCTGGTCTCCTCGTGGTGGAAAGAGTCTTTATAAGCTGGTATCTCTTTGAAAGAGTCTGTTTCTGCTGTGCCTTCACAATTTCATTATGTATGAAACGTCAGCAATGACTTGTTTGTTTTGATCCGGAAAGTCACAGTGGAAAGATATTCACTGAAGGAATGTTGTCCTGTTTGCAGCCATCGTGTATAGCATATCCACCAGATATGGGAGCTTCACCGTGGACATGGCCTTCAATACGGACAAGGCATCAGCAGAAAGTCATCTGTTGGCAGTCTTGAGATCGACGTTGTTATCATGTGTGTAGGACCATTCTCACAGCAGCAGGGTTGTTTCAAAAACAGTGTTACAAAACTTTCTTTTTGATGTGTGCTGCTTCACAGTGTTCCTCGAGATATGTTATGAACGTCTCCTGCATTTTTATAGTATACAGCATTCACTCCAGAACCATATGTACAGGTGTGGATCTAAATAGGAAACTCTTATTCGGAAAACTAGGCAAGCTAGCTAAATGTCTTCATAGGGAGATGTCCCAGTCAAGCAAGTGTTTCCGCCCTTTGACTTGCTGACACTCCGAAGGTCATGACTCCTACGTGTCCATCAGCTGACTTTTATCTGTGCCTCGAAAGGAATTCTAACCTGGAACCTCTGGTCTTTTTGTAACTACTTGCTGCATATTCTCTCCTGAAAGGTGCAGCGTGGTTCCATGATTCCTTCTAGTGTGCTCTCTTCATTCATAAAGACAATAGCTGCTCCTCTCTGTAGGTCGTTACTTTCATTTTCAGTTGTTAGATCGCTATTTCAAATTAATCATCTGGGGCTGGATGTACAATACTGTCTGACTTTGTGCACTGATAGTAACTACGGGAAAGATCTTTGATGTTTTGGGAGTTTGCTGTGGTTACTGCCAGGGCGCGAAGTTAGTCTGTATTGTGCATTCGGCCCCTGGTTTTCTCAAAGGACAGAGTACACAATAAACGTCTGTGTTGTTGTTCGTGGAGGTAGCTCATCCTGAAACGACTTCTTGGCACGGTATACAAAGCTTCTCCGCTTAAAACATCCACCAACCAGACTGTTATGTTCCTGCAGGTCGCTGTACTTTTCAGCTTGAATCATGATCTTGGAGTACCTTCTGTGATCCAGTGATTGTTGGCCAGTTATTTTCTGCAGATCAGCCATGGGTGGTTTTCACTGCTTCTGTAATTATAATAAGTATCCAGTTCTGCACTTTGTCCAAGAACTACAGATATGTGTTCGCAGCTGTCAAGATTGCTTTTGATCCATGCTCTAAGTGGGTTCTGATAGTTCCGATGTAAATGTTCATCAGGATTCACTCATCTGCGCCCCAGTCTGCACCTGCTTGTAGTGTTAGTTTCCCAAGAATAATCAGATCTGACTTGACATTGCTTTTGCCTTCTTTAAAGGTATCCTTCATGTACAATGTAAGGCCATAGTCAAAAGCTTCACCAAGATAAGTTTGTTCACCGGCTTCCCTGAGCACTACTCTTCCCAGATGAATTAAGGTCAGTTTATCCTTTGCGGAGTGCGAGAACAATGTTGAGGATGATTTATCTGTGTTAACCTTGACCATTTACTTTCCTCCCACATTGGCTGTCCCGTTGTATTGTGCTGCGGGTTACAATCATGTATTCTTCAGTGCACCATTAGGATCAGGTCAGAATTGAAGGACCAAAACTGAAGGAAGTGTTTATTCCTCGTGACTATTCGCTTACCACATCTTGAAAAGGTGCCCGAGAGATGCAATTACGAAACAGAACCTTCCTACTATCTTTTCCTTTCAAAGAAATCCTTGCTGTATATTGTGTGGGTAGGAGTGGCTCCATCGCATCATGTTATTGTGGAGGTCATTTCTATGTAGTTGACAATCAAACCGTTGGTCTAAGCTTTGTCGAGATCCCTTTGAGAAACCGATCCAAAGCGTCAGAACTTTCTTCTGCTCTTGAAAAGCATCCTGTATAACCTGGAACAAGTATTTTGCCTGACTCCCGATTCTGTAACGTACCATGATTCCTGCTTATTGTGGTACGATGATGTGTTCTGATTCCATGAACCATTTTAATCTGAGGCTCTCAATCCTCTCGGTGATTTTACTGATACGGTTGATGAGAATGACTGGGTGATGCTGGAGAGCTCAGACTAGTTTTTACCTTTCCTCAGGATGGGGATTTTTGTTGTGTTCCTCTTTTAGCTGCTGGTTTTTGTAGGCGGTGGTTTTCTTAAGAGGGTAGAAGCTCTGCATCTTTCCTTGTCTTATTCATTTCATCAGGCAGTCTAGAGTTTGTTATTTAAAAAACGTATATCCACATCAAAATAAATCTGTTAGAACGGATTTATATTCTGAAACATGACTTGTCTGATGATCTGGATCTTGTGTCCATATCTTAATAAATAAGGTTGATATTCCTGTATATTAAAATCGTATGCCCACGGGATTAACGCAGAAAGTTTTTTTGTCACTTTTCTGAAATATCTGGAAAAGCAGATATACGCTCTTTTAATATCAAACTTCAGCAGCTACTGCGCGCGTTGGGACCAGTAAGGGATGTAGATTCTTCTAGTCTCTCTAAAATCCTAGAACTGCTTCCTTCTGTTTCCTCGAGTGTGCATTCTTCGTATTCCATTCTTCGTTCCTTGTCAAGCCTTCAAGTTTGCTTTGTTATGTGATGGTCCTCTGCAGTCAAAGAGTGTCCTCCACAGCTTGGTACTGACTTCATGTGCCTCTGGCCAAATCTCTTCTCAATGAGGTCTGGTACTCCGGACAGGTTGGCAGAACAATCAGGGATGTTTATTGCTTTTGGTGGAAGATGCATTTGGGCCTCTCTCCTTTGCCCATGCGGTGTAGATGGGACTTAAGCATATAGTACCCTGTCCTCAGTCTAAAGATGGTTCTTTGACCTCAACATGGGAGTTGGTGTCGGTGGAGGGGGTATTTCGTGGACTGATGTTCGGCATGTTCCTCTCTCCATTTGTTTCCAGGCGGCTTTAATGACTGCTTTGGTTCCTTTGAATGAAGTTACTTGTACTGTCTGTGATTTGTAACTGCCCTACTTTGCCAGTGGATCTGTTTCTTCATTTCCTGAGATACCAAAGTGTGAAGGAATCCACGAGATGATAATTATCTTCTTGTGTGCATGTAGCAAATGTTGATATCCCCTCCTTGTCAGTCCGACGTTGATGTATTTGAAGAGTTCCTGGAAGCCTTCTTGAAGTCCCATCTTCATAAGTAAAGGTCTGTTCCAACATATCTGATCTACCCATGAATGCTGAAAATTGGATGCTAGTCATTTCTCCGAAGATGATCCTCGGGCGCTCGACCATTGCTGCCAGGTCTGACGTGCTAAATACAAGGTCCGGTGTAGAGTTAACTGTTCACTTGGTAATGGAAACAACCTATTTGCATTCTGGACATGTCCATCTGTGCTCCGTTCCCTGATTAAAAACCCAGCGACGAATCTACTTATGCAACGTCCTTGTTTTGTCTGTGTATTCTTCTTGTGTCTCCTACCCTCTCCCTTACATCTGTCCATTACTGACATTCTATGTACAGTAGGTAGTAGTGGTGTTTCCTTTCCTTTTCTGCTATCCTTCTTGCCATCCTCTAGAAGTAGGGGTGTCTGTTGGAATATTAGCCTGAATCATTAAATAGTTGTCCTGCCAGGCTTTCCATTTTTTTGATCCTGTAATCATATCCCCAGCTCTGAAAATATCTGTTGTAGAAATCCATCCCCAGGATGCTGGTATTTGTCATATCAGTGGCGTTCGAACTGAAGGATTTGTTACAAGGCAGTAGTACTTGAGGATGTTCATCTCAGCTGTCTTCTCCTTGAATCTGCAGTGCAATCCTGATGCTGTGATAGGTAGGTGGGGTTGGATGAGATTTGCCTTCGTAGTGGGTTGTGATGCGGAGGCCCTGATAGTGGTGGTCGTCGTTGCTTTGACTGTAGTACTGGTGGTTGAGGAAGTGGTGATGGTGGCAGTGGTGGTAGTAGATGTGGTGTGTCTTTTACTTATTGTAAGCCGTGAAATGATGGTGATGATTCTGCGGTTAATGGTGATGATGGTGGAAGTGATGATGATGAAATAGTGATGATTATATTGACACTGGTGCTGGTGGTTAAGAAGATGGTGGCAGTGATGGTAGTGGTAACGGTAGTGACGGGAAAGGTGATGTTGGAAAGGATGTGCAAGGTGATGGGTGGAGGGTGTTGTGGATATAGCTGTTAAATGATACGAACATGAAAAACTCTTAACACAGAGGAGATAATCAGAAGGCAGAGTAGCCATGAAAGCAAGAAAATAAGGAAACATGGTAGTAAGAAAAGGGTAGGATGAAAGACGGAGGCAGAGAAAAAAAACATATTAACAGGCGGGAGAAGAACAGCAGCAAGATCAGAGACTGGGGCAGAGAGGAAGGACAGAATTTGGAAAGAGTCATGTGGCATGAAGAGGAAGGAGGAATGACAGACAAATGGGTGAGGAAGAGAGGAAGTGAACTAACGAAGGCAGACAAACCAAGCCGAAGAATACAAGAAGAAATGGAAATACTGTAGAAGATGAAAAAGAAAGGCCTGAAGAGAGGACGTGAAGTAAGTCCAGGCAAAAAAAACAAAAAACAGTTGCTGCATGCAGTTGGTAAGACTCTTGGAAGGCGAGAAGATAAAGAGAGCATGGCTTAAGGTAACAATGTTATCTCCAGGACATACGAGTCATGGGAAAACATTATCCCTCGACATAAATTTGACAAAGGGGGGATTTATAAATGATTAGAAGTTTTACTCAAGTTATGCAAATTTTTGGAGAACAAGAGGCAAGGGGAGACTGAGAGACTGGCGAACGTTCTATATATTTTTAGGTGGATTTAGAAATTTATGAAGCGATTCATGCGATCCCGAGGTATATAGAAAACACTGGGATAATAGGCTGTAGATGTGGGAGGGAGGGGAAAGAGGCTGACTGTGACACCGCACTGTGGAAGAAACAGCAGGAAAGATTTTCCTAACTGACATATGACGGTGAATAAAATAGTTTTAAAGACGGAAAAATACAAAAATGCACACATTAAGTTACCTTTTCATTCAAATCGTGAAATATAGTGGGCGTTTTCGTGTGTGTCAGGTATGGAAATATGTCAAGTGGAGACAGCATTCAGATGTAAGAGCTGCAGTGAAAGGGAATCCTGTTACATTGTCAAAGAAACTGGGAGAAAAAAGTTGCTGCTGAGAAACGTATGAAACTGGATGACAGCATGGAAGAAAGAGAAGGGATATGATGAGAATGATGACGGCAGGAGGGAACAGCAACGGAGTGAAGGGTGTATGAAGACAGCATATATTATTATGTTTTGCAGCCAGTCAAAATTAGACTTATGTCGACAGGCCAGGAATTGAGATATCAAGATCTAAACGTGATTGGGGCCATGCGGCGGTTTTTTGTTTTGTTTTGTTTTGTTTTGTTTTTTTGTGGGAGAGGGAGAGTGGAGGGGGAATCGAAAGCAAGTTTATTTCGTTAATAAAGGTAGTAATTTCATGAGCGAGGTGCTGTTAACTGCAGATAAATCGAATATTTTGTAAAGCAGATTAACTTGTGAAGTTGCCTCATATTATGTAAATTGTTCTTTTATCGCAATTTTCTCTGGTATTTTCCATTACATAGGGGTGATCTCTTGCCACTTCAAACGGCTATATCTTTGGTCAGAATAAAGCTACACATCATAAGCTCTATAATATAACTTTTAACTTAAGAAGCCGAAAAGTGAATTTAGCCTCACGTTGACTGGCTGCACAACATATTGCTAAGAAAGCTCGACTGATCTGAGCATTGATGAACTGTAACATTTACAACACATGAACTCAGAGCGAGGTGGAACTAGACTAGTCTAATATTGGAGCATCCGGGTGCACCCTCCCCCCCAAA
>JAWQUT010000013.1:4282571-4308618 GCA_033807755.1 Ellobium chinense | reverse complement strand
AGTTAAGATATTAAGTTGTTAATCTGTGTATTATGTATGAAGGTAAACAAGACTATGTGTCATTAAGAACAATAAAATTGTATCTTATCTTATCTTATCTATCTTATTTTATCTTATATTATCTTATTTTATCTTATACAGAAAAGAAGGAGTATTTGACGGCCTCATAATTGTTGATATAAACTGGAAGTTGTTATTAGCCTAATTACCATTAACAGAAGTTGGCCGTGATGTTGACTGTCTGTTAAATTCGTTACATATAATTCTGTTTCAAATGCAATAGGACCTCAAGGTGCAGAAAAAAAAAACAACTCTTTATAATGCGCTAGTCTCAAGTACCTTATTTCCGAGATCTAATTCTGCTCACTACAAGTCAGCAGGAGGCAGTGTGGTCGTGCGGCTCGTGAGTTGTTCACAGAAAATGATGACTGTCAAGTCTAAATATGTGAGTTCGATTCGTGGACTGGACGGTTTATTGTGGGGGTGTACTTGGGAAAGACATTTACCCACGTTTTCCCGTCCAACTCGGTTGAGAATGAGTAAATGGCTTTCGAGCCAGGAGAGACCAGGGCGCTGCACTGAGGCGACTATCAATGACTTTGTTATGGATTTTGTTTATAATATGTCAGTGTTTTTTTTTGGTGTTTTTTTTCTTGTGTGCTTGGATATATCATAAATGAAATGCATTACACTGTAAGACATTGTAATGATTCCCTGTGGGGCAAATTAAGGTGAGTTTCATTTATCTTTCAATGCGAATTTCTCATAAGCTCGAAATTATTGGCTTAGTCCCCTGAAATTGGCGGAGGTAAAGACAAAAGAAACAATTATGAGGAAGGGATAGGAGGGTATGCATCCAATGTGAGACCGGTACCATCAGTATCTACACCTTTAACCGTTTTGCTGCAGAGGACTGAGTTTATATACGAGTCTGCCAGTCCTACTACAGATTTAATTATGATGGGTCAGGGGAATGTTGACCGACTACAGATATAACACCTCCGTTCACTTCGGCAAAGCGTTTCACGTACGTAAACACGAAAAATACACATTTCATGCTCTTCCACTCGAGACGCCAAGTCAGTACAAAAAAAAAACAACATGTGAGATCGTTTATGGTTGCGAGGAAGACAGTATAATTTATTTGTAAGGTGAGGAGGAGAGAGAAGAGGGGAGGGAGATGTAGGGGGTAGAGCACTCATTTTTTTTTCTAATATGTTTTCAAGTGGTTCATTATTTCCCCTTAACCCACATCATGAATTGGCTTTTCAAGGAAGAGCCGGTATTGCACGTAAAAATATCAATACGGTATAATATTATATCCCTAGGTAATCTCCGGCCCACAGTTTCTGTTTGCTGTAACGATGATGTGCTATTTTGAGCTCAGGTGACCGAGATCCGCCTTATTCTGAAAGCTGATATAGAAATCTAGGCTCATAATTGCTATTAGACTATGCAATTTCCAGTAGAGTGGGCCGGGGTGCGGAGGGGGGGAAGGGTGGTGGGGGTAGGAGTGCGGATTTAGAAATGAAAAACCGGTTCACTCTGAATACTGGAGACGGGCTAAAAAGAGAATTCCGAAATGGTTTTCACTCACAAGTGAGTGAGAAAGAACCACTTTGGTGATTCAAATTTTATACCCGCTATTGGAATACTCTGTTCTTGATTCTATCTTCCCCTGTTAAGCAACTACTGTAATACTGATTTCTTTCAGGCCTAATGTTGACCTCTGGTCAGTTCTACGAACAGAATATCGTGTCTGAGGAGCGATTAGGCCTATAAATGATAGCGCTGATTCAAACATCAAACGACGGATAGCAATGTGGTAGACGAAAGCATGCCTCGAAATACACAGGAGATGAAAGCCCTGTAACTAATTTTAAAGTTGACTGAGACAAGCTCTCAGAATCACATGAAGCAAGTGTTGTTGTTTTTTTCTTTCATATTTGCCTCTTTTACTTTTCCAGATTAAACCCTAAGAAGGAAAGCACTCAAGTAATCTTGAAAACTCGAATTCTTCTAATACCTAATTTCCGGCACCACCCACCATTCATTCACCCCATTCTTTATTCCTAAGCTTATAATAGAACATTCACTCACCACTTTTCAGTCCCTCCTTTACCCCCCCCCCCCCNCCCCCCCCCCCCCTCCATTCCTTCTCTTCACAAACGACCTGCTACTCGTAAATTCAAGGGCGTGTGATGATAGGCCGAATAGGTTCTACAAGCGCATTAATTTTGAAATCAATCAAATTGGACTTAGTATAGTAAGGGTGATCTGTTTATCACATCATTTTTTCCCCTCCCTCTCAAGGGCCCAATGACCTTAGCTGTGGTCTGTTCTTATGCATATCATTTCCCTGGCCCGTTTAGGTTAAATTAAAGCAGCATATTTAGGTTCAGAGGTTTGGAAAGACAGGGGCTGCCACTGGGTCAACCCCATGTTCTCTTGAAATAGCTAGAGGCCTCAAGTGGCTCTTCATGGGAGTGGTTCAAACAAAGAGACACAGCAAACAATTTTGCTTGTCATGGGTTATGAAAAGTAATGCACTTTTTTTTCTCAGATCAGATGCTTATCTCCATTACTGGTGTGTGGGAATAGCTAACGAAAATTATGGGTAGAGTGATCGCAGTCAACAGTACATACAGTAGTACATATAGTAATATATAGCAAATCGATTTGGGCGTGTGTAACCAGTAGGGCATGGCTCGATGCTGCATGCGATAGACAGAGGATGAAGAAAATATTTCTGACGAGGAAAACAAGAGAAGAAAAAAGAATGTGAGCGAATTAGCGAGTCATAAGGGAGTTGAGGATTCATCTACCTACATGAATTTTCTCTAAGTTATCAACCTTCTATTTTTAATTCTCTATGAAGTCAGTGCGATTTCGTCAGTTTACTGAAGGGAAACAACCGAGGAAAAACGAGTTTTCAGTGCAATGAGTAAGGTTACAGGCCTGTAATAATAATTGTACTTTCACTAACTTAGGGGATATATTTCATCTCCCCTGTTCTCTCTTTTGGCATGCCCTGCTTCCGGTAATAAGGGCTCCAGGGGGAAATTTTGATATCAGGGGAATCTGTGTCCATTTTACTTTATTTTACCAGGCACTATTTAGCCCTGGGCTGGAACTGCCAGATTAAGGGTGTGCTCAGGCGGAAGAGGAGGGGTTTGGCATTGACCAGTGAAAAATGTGGGCTCTCTTTACAAATAGCAACACGCTCAAAATTTCAATGGGCTTGCTAGGATTGGGTAAGTCTTAAAATTTGGGCCACATAATGAGCTTCAATCTGATATGGGTCTGGGTGAAAGCTAAAACTTTGGGTTCAGAGGGCAGCTCAAAATGTTAGTACGTATAGCCCATAGAGGAAAAAAGGGTCCAATCCTATTACAGGTCTGTAACCTTAATATGCTTTGCCTTGCCCATTTTCGGTTACTGGTTCCAATAGTTTTTTCTTCTTTCCGCCATGTAAGTGAAAATTAATGTGTTATTCTACAAATTCTGCTATGATTTCGTAATTTTTTTATTTTTTTTTTTTTGCCATGGAGGTCAAAGTACTTCCATTGCCCTATCTTTTAAGGGGAAGAAAAAGGGAGGCCAGGATCCAAAATTGTTCACAGATCTCTTTCATAACTTTTAATAGTNCAGAGGGCAGCTCAAAATGTTAGTATAGCCCATAGAGGAAAAAAGGGTCCAATCCTATTACAGGTCTGTAACCTTAATATGCCTTGCCTTGCCCATTTTCGGTTACTGGTTCCAATAGTTTTTTCTTCTTTCCGCCGTGTAAGTGAAAATTAATGTGTTATTCTACAAATTCTGCTATGATTTCGTAATTTTTTTTTTTTTTTTTTTTTGCCATGGAGGTCAAAGTACTTCCATTGCCCTATCTTTTAAGGGGAAGAAAAAGGGAGGCCAGGATCCAAAATTGTTCACAGATCTCTTTCATAACTTTTAATAGTCACATCTCCTTCTGACTTGGTCCCCACTTTTTCATTTGGCTGGTTTTAACTGTGTGCTAAACAAAGGCCTAACACACTTTATTTTCATATATTGTAAAACTGTAAAATTGGATGCTTTGTATAGCTCACAAATCTCTTTACATATTTCTGCATCCTGATACTGTATTGACTGGCAGAGCCCCCAAGAAAGGGGGGATTTTATATATCAACGGATTACTTGGGCGGTACAAAATGAATGACTTTGCCTTCTACTAAGAGATGACGGAAACCTTAAAGAGTTTGCTAAGGGAAGTAACCGAGGAAAAACAATTACTGTACTGTATTTCAGCATAAAGAGTGAAGAGTAATATGCCTTGCCTTGCTCTTGATCTTTGTCATTGAGCATCAGGAGCAGTTCTTGCAGCTTGCAATAATTCCTGATGCCAGGCTGTGGTAGACCCAAGTTTTGCAGTAGCATGGTGTTTTGTGTAGTTGGATTTTTTAGGTTAATATTTTTTTTCGCAGCCTTGAGAGGACAGGGCAAGCAAAAAGGAGATGTTTGATAGTTTCAAATGGGTGTGAACTGTGTCTGCAGTTTGGATTTATCCCATTTCGATGGTCATTGAAGGAAGCATGTCCAGTTTTGAAGCTGAAGATGTTTTGATTTCGTCATGTTAGCTGTGCAAGGGGTATAAATTTGATGTCTGCACCATAAGTGAAGTTTTTCATTAAACTATGCCTTTTGCTCTTTTCTAACACATATTTTTTTTGTGATTTTATTTTTTGTTAACTGTACCGATGATGTGTGAGGGGAAGAAGAAGGAGGAGAAGAGAAGCTCAGAATATGAAGGTAGGAGTGGATGAATGAGTGAGCAGGTAAATGAGTTACTAAGTGAATGTTCCTGTCTTGACGGGCATTAGGGTTATGGGTAAGATTTGGATTAGGGATAGAGTTGGGTTGTATGGGTTGTATTAGTAGGTATGCATTCCAGATATGGATTGAGTCTCTTTTGGAATACCTCCCACATGGAAATATATAACGTGTTGATGGCTAAGATAAGGAATAGGGATGATAATAATATAGGTATAGAATAGACTGTACGGAGGAGAAAAAGGAATGAAAAGACAATGAGGGGGAAAGACAATGCTGAAAAAATGGAGGAGAGGAATATGAGTAGAAAGAGAGAACGAGAGAGAGAGAGAAAGAGAGAGAGAGAAAGAGAGAGAGGAGAGAGAGAGAGAAGAGATGTGGAGAAAAATGGTGAGGCAAGAGCCATATATGTAGGAAAAAGGGTTAAGTACTTTTAAATAAGTGAAGAAAAAACTGAAAAGATCTACATCTGAATCAAATAGAAAGGCAGACAAATAGACAGGCAGGTAGGCAGACAGACAGATGAATCACAAACAAACAGATAGACAAACTGGCAGGCAGGCTCAAAGACTCAAGGCAGCATTCACTGCTTCATTCTACTGACACAGTAATCAGCATTTATACAGGATACTGACTCAACAAAAATTTCACAACTAAATTATGTGATAGCAGGTAGATATGGTTATACAATGGAATGTATTTAGTGTAAGAATGATAAAAATAACAAATCACTTTATGAACATACTAATGCAAATCCTGCACATTATATACTTTTGTGTAACACTGGTGCAGTCAAAATTAAAACTGAAAAAAAAAAATGACTTTTATTTATCCTGTAGGGAAACTTATCCAGTAGGGAAACTGATTAACAATGTTATACATGTCATTCATAATATAAATACATAGAGCAACACAAATAATAAGCAATATTACAAATGAAATACATAACAAAGTTATTGCTGGTTGCCAGGGGCGCAGCATTCTGGTTCCCCCCCACCCCAGCTCTAAAGTCAGGTATTCAATACACCTGAGTTCAGTGGAGAAATGGAAGTGAAGCGTATTTTACAAGTACATTATAAAGTAAACCAGCTGGCCCGCGTGTCAAAGACACAAACCTTAGTCTTGACAACCTTCAGTGGAATGAACAAATCTTCGATTTGACAGTCTTAAGTTTCTGAGTATGACTCACAAACAATACAGTCATGCTGCCTCCAACAAAATCATTGCTGCAACACAAGATGGCATGTACATTAAACCTCAAAAATAACATAATTCAAAACAACCAAATTAAAAACAGAATATATAAAACTTTGATAACATTACCATCTTTCAAGCTAGTAATATAAGACTGCACTCTTCATGAACTTGGACTTCGCTCATTGTCCAGACCACAACAGAGGCATACAACAATCTCAAGATAACTGGCATAACAACATGCTTATGTTCCAAGTAACCAAACCAAACACTTCAACTACTGTACACGTTGTGACCTTAGTGCTCCCTAGTTTTATCTCCATTTTTCTGGTTTTGAGAAATCACGCTATCAGTGTTCAACAATGTATAATTTGTCCCTCCAACATCAAGCACATCTAATATGGCAATGATATGTAGTCTTAAAACTTTGCTTTGAACCTTCAAGTTCAACTGGTCTACAATTCATTAAATTTTTTTTTAAGAAATAGCAAAATGCCACTTGGAGATAGAAATTTTAGAAAATTGAAGGGGACTTTGGAGGGTTATTTTGTTCTATCTCCTGTGAGTGTTTGTTACAACTCCAGTGAGTGTAAAACTTCTTATTCTATGTCCTATTTTGCTTTTCCAGGTTCAACTGAATTCACAGAAGAAAGTAATTATGTCTTGTAGATAACCTTACTCTGATATTCATGGAATGAAAATTTTGAGGAAAGTGTACTGTATTGCTTTAGAGCTTTTCAGATTGAGTGCTATGTAGAACTATCTCTGACTGGTTAAAACATAGAAAGAAGACAGCACTATATATACATATATTCATAAAGCCTAACACTGGAGAGAGAGCATGGGTTACATCAACTTCATAGAGGGTTTGGAAGTAAACCTGAAAAGCACTCAGGTGTTTGTTTTTGTTGGTTTTTATTTCAAAATAAAACTAAACACAGATATCAGAATAAGATGAATCTAAAATGTACACAAACTGGGGGTATAATCATGATAAAAATGACCTCAAAGTGAAGATTTATTGCCTCTCTTGCCTAAGGTATCAAATATCCTTGAATATGTAAAAAATGGCTTGTAGAACAACATTGCACTGAGGTCATGATGTATTTCGACAACACTGATATATGTGTTGTCTATTCGTGCATGTTAAAGAGATGATGGCACTTGGAGTGCCATACCTTGCAAGCCTTCAAAATTTACAAAAGAAGCCCTGAACATTCCTGTGGTGTATTATTTTGGTTACAACATGCTGAAAGACCAGCACAAAAAAATTACTGAAAACTCTTATCTCATTCTCAAAAATAATCGTAACAAAGTTGGATGGCTAACTAGTCTTGACAGTTAGAGAGTGGACTTTACCCTCACTAGATTAAATACTTCTGGCAATGATGGATAAGACCACACACCACTGTCTTTGGTAAGCAAGGAAATATGGACATGAAGCCATTTGCAAAGTACACAATTGCTAATCTTAACAGAAATCTTAAATCAGAGGTAGCTTGCAATAATATTAGTTACCTTATTGCCAACATAAAATTTTACGTTACAGTTAGCCATTGTAGCTTTCTGTGCATACTGGTCCTAGTTGGCTTTATCCAATTTTCTATTTTTATCCAACACGATGATACAAGTTCAATTACAGACTAAAGCTTAACATACTTTCAGTAAAGACTTTCAATAAAAATATATATTTAAGGAGCAGGACGAACACAATTGTCTGCCACAATTTCGTCAATTGGAAAGAGCTCATATGGCTCACTGTAGAAATAAAACTATCCATTGCCTGTTTCCCAAGATGATGTGTCTCACGTTCTTTATATGAAACACATGACGACTTCTCAAATCCTTTACTTCAGTTCTGAGCTAGATTCAGAATTTGTTGATGGTACATGTATTAACTGTGAAAATTTCTAGATTCAGAATTGTTGATGATCATGTTTTTGATGTATCAACTATGAAAATTTCTATCATGAACACTTAGGGTAGATAGACGGAAGTAAAGACTAACAGGTCATTACTAAAAACATGAATACAAATGCGGTGGTCATGAACAGTTAAGGCAAGCAATTTGTGTGTATCATGTGGAATGATTTTGAATGACTCCATGGAAGACAGCCATAAAATAATTAACGAAGTTGCAAGGAGGTTGATGCTAGTCAGCACATAATACCATATTCATGACAATTCTTAGTGGGTATTATGCGGATTAAAAAAAGAAAATTACCAACGTTACCAGCCATTAAGGCCTGCCAGCATAGGAATTCACCCTATTAGTTCTGGTAATGTTAAGATTCTAGTTATCACTGACATTTTTGCTGCTACAACTTTAAACTTTGAATACAAAACAGAATCTGTGATCATTTTACATCTACAGCTGAAGCGGATGGATATAAGGATGTAAAGGTGGTCCTTACCACATCCTGACAGAGAATGCAAGAAGTAGTTAAACTATTTCACTGAACACTCAACTCTTTTAGTGAAGATTCAGCTTCACTCTGTTGTCCATGATACATACCTCAGTCTTTGTAAATTATTAGCACTGAAATCATGCATCTATCATTCTGCTATAGATCTATATAATCATATTATAATCCAGTTTTATAGTTTATTCCAAAATTCAGTCAGTCATCTTAAATTGTAAATTCATGACTGTCTAAAAAAAAATCAGTCACCACTATTATCGTACCTTCTGGAAGTGTTAGATCTCAATCCAACAAACAGGAAGAAACAGATATTATTATGATCTGTGTGATTTAAATACTCAAATTATCACTTTCACTCTCGCACTTTGCCAACATTAAAAAAAAAAAAAAGACTTGGGTCAGAAGTGGTTAAAATATTTCACTGAACACTCAACTCTTTTAGGGAAGACTCATCTTCACTCTGTTGTCCATGATACTTGCACCAGAAAACAGAAGTCTCTCTCCAGTTACATTTCATACCTCTGTGATTGTGAAAAATTAATGCTACAGGAACTCTATACTATTATTTGTTTATATTCCATGACTCCCTGATAATAAATACTGCCATTCACAGCAAAAGCTCTGAATATTTGATAATACCAGTCATGGCAGCACACCACGATATAATACTATGTTATTTCATCTGGCTAAAGACAGATATGCAGCTATGAACCTATATATATTTGTGCACAATCTGACTCTGCATAAATGGAATGGAATAACTCTCTGAGGGCTGTTAATGAAATGGTCCTGAAGTAGCATGATGCCAAAGTGTTATGAATAGTCTGTCTTCACTTTCTTTCTAGGACTTTGAAAATTTTCCCTTGCATTGACTACCTGTTGTGAGTTCCCACCAGAGAGGCTATCAGGGTTATGTCCTGTAATACGGTCACTGTCATTTATTATCTCCCCTTGAGATTTAAATCCCTTATTCTCTAGGTCATCTAAAGCTACCAACACAATTTCATTGCTTGCCTGCACAAAACCATTTCCCAATTTCTGTGAGTTCAAGGTCTCATTTTGCCCGGCAAAGAGAGGTGACTTTAAAGCATTCTTGAAACTTACATCAGAATTGACATCATTTCGAACATCCTCATTACAGTTATCTCCCACCTCCTCATCATCTTGGATAAGATCATCAATATGAACTACATCATTTAATTCTGTTCGGTCCTCACATTCATCTCCAATGAAATCCTTGCATGAACCTGTTGGCTGATCATTAACAAGTGATCTTGGATTGATCAAGGATGGTAGCTCTATAGAATCTTGCTGAAATGCTCGCAAAGGGTGACCCCATTTTAGTGCCTCTGTTGTTTTGCATCTGAGAGTATGGGGCGACAGTGTAGGAGATGGTTCAGCCATACTTCTTGCAACACGAAGACCCAGACTGTCTACATCATCATCTGTATCTCGAAGAGATGGTGGAATTAAATTACTCAATGAAACACGTTCATCTAGCTTTGCTTTTTTGCTGGGATCTGATTCTTTCTCACTAAGATTTGGAGAGGAACCTACACTGCTCAGGTCTCCAGTCTTTGTGTCATATCCTAAGGTTGGAGGATTGTCTCCTATATCATTAGGAGGAAGCCTCCTTTTTGAATCAGGTGGTAAACGGTCACATGAAGCACCATTCTTATTCTTAAAAGATGACTTTGGACCGTAAGCTTTGGATTTAACACTACCTTTCCCTTTGCTGGTTGATGCTACATGCCTGAGATGATGGGGTGACACAGTGATATTTTTATCCTGAACTAGACTATTCTTCAGTGAATTTTGAGTCACAGTCACATCAGTGGTCACTGCACCACTAGCCTGCACATCTTCATGTGATGATGATTCCTCTCTGTTATCAGTTTTCTTATGATTCAGCACATTGGAAAATGAATCCTTGACTGTCGATGGGTTAGTGGAATCATGATGCTGAATTTCTGTATGAACACTTTCACTTATGACATTTTCTCTGTCTTGCAGGTGTGTACTGGTGTGGGATATATTCTGCTGAGCTTCACAAGAACCTGATTCTGCAGCAGGAGGCAAAGATTTTTGAGCACTGCTTAGCTCTGCTGGAGCAGGAGCTGTAGATTTCATGGGCAGTGTTAGCGCAGGAATGGACGGCAAAGGATCATTATAATTTCCTTTGAGCCAAATATGACGATGTCCATCTATAACATGCCGAAAGTGACGAACAACTCGGCTGCCCAGCGAATCATAGTTGCTGCCCATCACCTAAAAAAATGAAGTTAAATGTTAAAAGTTGAACATGATGGAAAGGGATTAGTTCATCAATAATGTAGTGTCTTATTACAAGAATAACTCTACTAGTTGATTGAGACTAGTTACCTCTCAGCAAATTATCAACTGATCATGCTATCATGGACTCACCCAATTAATCTTCCACTGTCTTGTGTTCTGGTCCTGCCATCATCAATTTCCAACTGATAGGTGTCAGCTTCAAAATTCTCATAAAATTGACAAAAACAATCTTTGCAGTCGTTTTCATTATATTCAGTTATATCAGTGGCCTAATTTAGCAGAACAAAGGTAGAATTGAAAATCTGGGGTCGTATGCACAAGACATGACTAACAGTAGTTGCCACATAAAATTTTACATCAGAGGTAAGGTTGATTATTACATTGTATTATTCTTTCAAAGTAAGACTTACATTGAGACTAATGCGAGTTGCTTACTCTGCATACAGTCCCTGCTGGATATCTGGTATAGGAGGAAACCTAGCCTGCTTTATCACTATATTAGTAAGACTACAGGCTTAACTGAATATCACAATGAGATGAGCCCTATGGAGTTACCTTAAGGAGAAGGTTAAACGATAAAATAAAAGTTTCTGGTACAGAAGAAAAAAAAAAAAATGCAAAAAGGCGTGTACAACAAAGAAGTTAGACTGGGCATTTTCAAACTTCAGTTCTGAGATGTAGTTCTAGCACATCATATGTCCTGGTTTTCACCACTGAGAAACAATATAGGTTGCGCTGGGTTTGCATTTTTAATTAGTAACTCTGGGCGATATAGACAAAGACTTGGTAAAGGATTAACTCAAATGTCATCTGACCTCAATGTCTATCTCCTGGTCACCAACCATTAGCCTGGCTCTGTACAGATTGGTGTGGTTGCCACCATGGATGCCACAACTGTAGACTTGACCAATGAGGTCAAGGTTGAGACTTTTCAGTGTGTCCTCCTGAACAGTTGAGACATCACTGCCAGAGTCAACCATGAAGTCTGGAAGACCAAAAAACTTGATCAATTACAGTTTCTCCTGCTTTAACAAATGTGTATAAATTGCACAGCACCTGTTTATAGATAGTAATCACTCTTCAGTGGTACTGTGTTGCAAATGTCTAACATGTTGCTGGACACACTAATTTATTTTCTCAACAGTTTCAATGAGGCTGATGAAAAATCCATCTACCCTGCTTCTTCTTCTTGTTCAAATTGTACTGAATCATAATTTATTGTCAGACATCCTCACTTTAATTTACTTCATGTACTGAGGGCACCAGCGAAAGAGAATTTGGTACATATACTTACCAACGGATACTTTATTGTGAGGTTCTCCTGATTTATACACTGAAGCTTTGACACATAGAAAATCAAACTTGGCCTGAGGGAGACAATCTGGTTTACCCCACCATCCGTGAGTGACAGGAAATTCAGCAGCCACATTTCTTTGGATGTCTTCTCTCAGTTTAGAAACTGTTGGTGATTGCAAAAGAAATCTGAATAATGACATGTATTCAAAATTATGAAGGTAAGTAGAAGTATACACTGTCTGTGAGTTGACTAAGCTTGCTTCACCTGTGTCCATACTCTTCAAGTATAAACCTGCCCAGCTATCACATACCCAAACATATGAATATGGCACACATGGGGTGCTCTAAACTGTTTTGTTTTAAGCATGTTTGCAAGTACAGTCGATTCCACCTTTCAGCATCATTAAAGGGTGTAAGAATCAAACTGTAGGATGTATCACACTGTCCGGTCCAATTTCATCAATGCAGATCTATAAAGACAGTCTCTTTAGCTACTAGCATGCAAGAAATCTGATAATAAAACACAAATGGATTGTAAGAACAGTGGTTGGCCCTGAAACATTAATCAATCACAGTGACCTTATGCAGACCTTTGTTTCCTTTCAGTGCGCTCCTTTAAACAACTGGCAACATCTTGACTTGGTTTAATTGTCTAATCTATGCAATTTAAACACTACTATTGCCCATAGTTCTTCTGCCTCATGGCACTGGCCACAGCCATATTGAGAGACTAATCAAGCTTTTCAGGTGTGTCAAAGAAAAATTCCAAGCTGGCTTAGGTAGCAGGGCTTTTCTTTATGTAATGACTCAGCAGTAGGGATACATGTTCGTTACATGCAGACCACATAGGCTTCAGGTAATAGCCTAGCGCTGAGGAGACAATGACAGTCTAAGCCTTAGAGCATCATGTTAGGCCTGTGGCATCTTGCCTGGTGCATTCAAAGATTGTTACATGCATGTTTAATTTTAGTCTACAATTTGGAGAGACAGGAAGGGATGTGAGGTAGCATACAAACTAGTTCACAGGATAACAGAATTTATCCTTTTACAATAACAATAATGTGTTCCATTTAAATGTCATGTGCCGGGATCTACCTGCATATATTTGAATGATTTCATTTTTTTTCCCTTCTCATGACTCACTGAATTGTTCAGAGTCACCTCTTTACATGGAATGCTTTCAGTGTCATTATTTAAGAAATTAAGAGTTTGGGATATTCAGAAGCAATATACTGCCACAAATATTTGAGGGCCAGTTGTAAAATATATTGAATTATATAAGGGAGATACGGTCTTTGCGCAGGCACCCCTTGATATATTCTATGGTCTATGGTGATGAAATCAAAGTTAAGGAAATATTTCAGTACATTCATACTACCTGCTTTTTCAAGTCTCTTTCTGTGTCCAGGCAAGATAATCTCCAGCTCATCATACAGGTCATCATTGGGCAGTGACAGATCAGCAATCTTCTTGAGGTCCACCAACTCACTTTGCACAAAGCTTATGAAGTAATAGTCAAGGGAATTACTTCGCAACCACATGTATACTTCATGCTCAGGGCTGGGCTGGTATGTAGAAGCTTGATGACAAATATTCATATTGTATGAGATGTTATGAATATAACAGACATTCCCATGGTTAAACATAACTGTTAAACTACATGCCAGATTAGGGAGTACCACAATATCAAGAAAAATAATAAGATCATTTACTATACAGTGGATAAATTATTGGTTCCACTTTGAAAAGAATTATTTTAAAATTCTCTGCTTTGCCCAAGTCAATGACATCAGTATTGATCCAGGGCAGCTAACAGCTGTTAAAACAGCACAGTGATTTTCTATGTCTGGCAGTGAAACTGACTGAAAATGCATTTAAAATGATGATTTTGATTATCTCCTGTTTTCTTATTCAGTCATAAGATTTTTTATTTTAAATAGCTCTTTCTAGTCTGTCAAAATGGTAAAATATGACAAAAGATACATGGCGGATTCTCTGTGTTTGTCTGAATACTGAGCAATTTTCCGTAATCTGTCAATATGACATTTATATGGCTGACAATGTGACATCCACATTGATTTCCTACCTTGTGACAAAATTATTGATCTGTCTCGCTGACAAGTAATCATTAAGGCATCCTCCAAATCCTGCGATGTCAAATTCTGTAAATCCGATTCCAGCGTAAAGCCTTTGGTGACAAACATATCATAATACTTTGTCATCCCAAGCTGGGTGAGAAAAAGTTTTACTCCATCCGTCATCATAGAGATTTATAAATATTATATCTTCTTCTTCCCTTTCTTTCGCCAACTCTTTGAATTTTCACTCAGTACATTCTTTATCATGGAATCAATACATTCCTGGTACTCCACCATCGCCTGAGTAATGGGAAAACCGGAATGACTGGCAATGATTCATGTAGATGGTCCATGCCGCCTAATCGCCGAAGCCGGGCCACATTGGCCATTGCTCTGTTCCTGAAGCTGTGAGAGTTATTTCATCTGATTCTTCCCTTCCACTCAGCTGCAGATATAAACCATCAGCAAAATAAAACGATTTTTTTAAAATTGCATCAGGGACTGAGTCTGTCGTGTACTATAACAATAAGAAACATCACTATTATTATTATTCAAAGTGCTGTTTGTTTATCATGGAGGCCGCCATCTTACTTCCTTATGCTACGGACTGAATTTCTTTAGAACGCTGATTGGAGAAAAGATGGGCGGCGTCAGTGGCAAATGTAATATAAGCCAATCAACTTGCTTGGTTTTTTGACAGCGTGGCTTTTGTTCCCAAAATAAACTTGAGACTCCAAACACATCTTTAGTCTCGCCCTCATAGTTATTCGGTTCATTTGACGGAGGTTCAGTGATCTAGTGAGATAGGAACGGGCGGTTGCAAACACGTAAGAAACATCATGAACAGCGAGGTTTTGGAACGTAAAGTGGCGCTGATCACAGGAATCACTGGTCAGGTAAGATGCAAGCAACAAATTGGTATTAAAAATGTGTAGTTTTATGTGACTGGCGTTTTATTTGAAGAGGCAAACACCCTACCTACCCAAAAGATTTGTTATAGTCTATTGCATTCGCGAGCACTGCCCAGCTGCAGTCCGCGCATGGAAAAATATTAGAATGAAATGTTGTAAAACGTGGCTTAGGAAAATATTTGCAGTGATAGATTCGGTGCAACCGCTATACACGCTGGATGTATTGTAAGTCCATTTCGGGGAGAAAGAAGTAGTCAAAACTGCGTAAGTTAATACTAGATCTAGGTCGTAGGCCTCTTTAAGTTTAATCAAAATCTACTATATGGCTCAGCGTATAGACAAAGTATAGACTATTTAATATTAAGAATTAAGGTGTTTTTAAAATTGAGCTCCCCTGAAAAAAGAAATGCAACAATTCAAGCTTGTAAAATGGAAGCTCAGTTGAGAGTTAATTTATAACTGGGGTAGGTAACCTCATTATTGAGGTTCCACTCTTTGAGTTTATAATGAAGCCCATATTTTTTCATTTTTTTTGTCATTATATATTTGCAGGATGGCTCCTACTTAGCAGAATTTCTTCTCAAGAAAGGATATCAGGTATGATCAGTGTCTAATGTACTTGATGTGAATGTTGACATTCCACTGGCAGAATAATGAGGCTAAGCCTGTGATTTATTACCATACTAAAATGGTGGACTTTTTATGTAATTTTAAAGTCACATATTTACACATTTTATTGCCTGATGCACATAAGTTACTTTTAAGAGAGCTGAATCCATGCGGAAATCAGCTGAGCAGGATTTGTATGGAATGTGTGAGAGCTATCTTTAATCTTCTATTTGTCTGATGCTAAGAGACACTACTTGAAAGTCTAAAATAAATTCTTAGCCGCTAGACTCGTCCGAACTTTTTAAGATAGCCAGAGAATGGCTTTAAATTTCGAAATCATTGCCCACTTTTGATTCTGATTATATTCCTAAAAAATGTCCCATCTGGAATGTATTTGGGACTGAGTTTTTCATTATTAACTGGAAATGGGCTGGCAAGCATGTACCTACATCCTTCAGCATGACTGACTTGCTTGGCAGCCTATTCAATTTTGCATGCAAATATATTACTCTAACTGTGAAACCATCATGGCATCCTAACTTCTTCAAGTATACACAGTCAATACTCTAGGTAGGAAGACCCATAATAGTTGCTACATTGGGCGTAATCTGGGACCTCCTGGTTGCTTTAGACAGGTGGTTGCAATATGGAGGATAAACCAAGTAGGAGATAAGAATGGCTGACTATGAAATTCAGTAATTTGGTAAATTATGTGTTGTTTTTCACAAGGATCTAATTTTTATGAATGAAAAGTCAGAAATGGCTTTTTGTAAGGATCTAAATTTCGCAAACCACACAAAATGGTTTCCTCATATGTCTATGAGTGCAGAAGTCTGAAGTGATGTGGAGTGACATAACAGATCTACTTCTTTCTCCTCTTGTGGAACTTATTATACTTGCTAAAACTAAAAGGCCAGGTCTACACCAAAGACAAGGTGGTAAATTCAAGCAATAGAAATGCTGCAGTACTTTCCATGCACAATGGTTGCATATATTTGTGTCATTAGTGCACTGTTACTGCCACTGGTATGAACTTGTTTTTTGCGGGAAGTAATATTGTGATTCAAATTCATGTTGCGAAATTCATGAAAATTAGATTTTCACTTATACAGTATCCCTTTCTCAACCAGGTGCATGGAATCATCAGACGAGCCTCAACGTTCAACACACACAGAATAGAACACTTGTATGCAGATCCTGTATCACACAAGGAAGGACGTAAGTGGAAGAAAAATTGCTATTTAGGACTTCTTATTTGTTGACATTTTTCTTTTGTGAATTCTGAATCAAAACACCAAAGAAGTGTGCACAAAATCTCTCGTGCCTGCTTCCTAAAGCATCCAAAGTTTGTGTCATTAGGTGTTGGATTTTTAGAGACTTTATTAACTTCAAATGGCCATAACATTAATTGAAATCATCATCTCAGATTTGCTAAGAGAATTGTAACATATATCCAGACCAAGAAGTGTCCCAAACAAACCCTATCTACTGGACAAGTGAAATTTAAGATTAGATTATGAATACTCTTGTTACCCTCATAGAAATTAGAGCAGTTGTGATGTCAACATCATTTTGAGAATATTTGTCAATAAATAGGAAGTTATTATATACAGTAGAGAAAAAGACATTAAAACTTATTGGAAATGGTTCAGACATAAAGTTTGTAAAATTCAGTATCTGAATGGTTGCTGGCTTAAGTTAAAGAAATTTTTTTGCACACTGGAATGCACTAACCTGCACACAAGTCATTTGAACCAAATTCCATTTGTGAAAAGTGACTAAATATTTATATTTTTTGGATAATGGTTATTCAGCATAAGTATGGAATATGGTCTCTTAAAGTTGTTTTTTTTTTTTTTCTTTTCTGTGGCTTATCTGTTTAATGTCAACTTGAATGCTCACAGGTTTATCACCTGCCTGCATCAGTGCATGCTTCTGTCCAACTGTCCACTTACCTCTTTTGCTCAATATTTTATTTCTCTGCATGTCATGGTGTATGGAAATGGAAATACGACTTTATTAATCCCACAGGGAAATTGTTTTACTGTACTTTGTTTGGCTTTTTCCGCCCCTTTTCACCTTTTCCTCCTGCTCTGAACTTTTTTCTGTAACAATAGGGAGCTACGTAAGTCAAGAGAAGCCTGGCACACCAAGAGCATGAAAGCAGGGCATGTAAACTTACCAGTATAAAGGGCGATAGTTCCCTGCATGTGACAGAACCGAAAATATGAAAAAAGATGAAATTTCTACTTTTTTTTTTTTTATTCCAAAGGGACATTGATTTACAATGCTGTACCATGTTACACATATCATTATCATTCATAATACAAATACATAGAGGAATACACATCATAATATATAAATACATAATAATACAAATGAAATATATAACAGTCACTGCTGGTCACCAGCGGTTATGCGCCCTGGTCCCCCTAGCTCTAAAGCCAGGTACTCATTTACACCTGAGTTAAGTGAGGAAAGGGAAGTGAAGAGTCTTTCCCAAGACACTACAACATAAACTGCCCAGCCCATAACTTGAACACACAAACCTTAGACTTGATAGTCTTTAATTTCTGAGTAAGCCTCACAAAATAACAGGGCCACACTGCCTCCCAAAGTTTGATACTCAGAGATNGGGGGGGGGGGGGGGGGGGGGGCCTTGGGGTGAGAGAACTGATTAATGTGGACTTTTATAACAGTCTTCCAAAAAACATCCCAGCATCTTAGTCAACCAACCCGCCATTACATCATGTGCCAGAGGACATTAGTAGTTTGATAAATAGCAAAATATGTGAGAAATTAACATCTTTAAGGCCTAGGAAACACTGAAACAGGTTCTACTTCTGACAGTACTTCTGACAACAGAGTTCACATCCATAATGGAATACTGAGCAACAGGTGAAAGGGCCTTCTCTAACGACAGCACCGATTCCATGACTTGTCTACGACTAAATGAACTGTATCATTGGTGCTGTCGTTAGAGATAGCCGGTGAAAGATTGGTGCAGTATTTAATAATATCTGAAAAAAAAATTCACGACTTGGTGCTCTTAGACATGTGGTGCGAGTGAAACTCAATGTGAAATCCTTCCATTTTATGTAATTCTCAAGGGTTCTACCATATACAGCAGATCGAACTACACCATTTAGAGGAGAAATGTCAGTGGTTAGATGGGGCCCTTTCAGTGAATTATCAGAGACATTTCTGTCTAGACACCACTACACTTCCGTAATTTATGAATCTATGAGAGTAAAAAAGGTGCATTCACCCAAATCCCTGAAAAGAGGTGAAAGAGTAGAGTTTCCCATCTATGGACGAAACATTGAGACGCTGAGATTGAATCACGCTAGACCTGTCATGTATTCATTGTGAGCCATAGACCGTAACGCACAATAAGCCAAAACTATATATAGTCAGACAACACAGGTCTACACACCATAGTAATCAGTGCACTGGGAACGATGCAATAGCTTGTAAACTTTGAAGTGGTATACTTTGGGCCAAAATTTCGACAACTTCCAGAGCATCAATAAGATTTTGTATGCGACCTTATTTTTGAAAAAAAAAAAAACGTTCATAATCTGTATTTTTTGAAGTCGTAAATCATTATAATCGCAAAATCCTTTATTTGTGCTTAATTAAAAACCACAACCTTTTATAGGGAGCTCAGGAAAATAGTATACTGTTTACAGTAAACGATAAAATCGAACATATTAATACTACTTGTAGAGGCGTACCCATTCATTTTAGTAGAAAGATCCAGAAAGCTCAGTAAGTGGGGCTAATGATGCCCCACGTCCAGTCGCTATGTTATATGAAAGACCAAATAATTATTGTATTATTGCCCATCATATGAGAAGGACTATCATAGCTGAGCAGCTGAGCTTGTATGTTAGGGCATACTAACAACTCTGATCCCAGCAATACAACACAATGACTAAAAGACTGCGAAGTGTTAGATGCGAGCACTCTCTCTATCACTCTGTCTGTCACTATGTCACTCTCTCTGTCACCCCGTCTGTCACTATGTCTGGCGCTCTGTCACTCTATCTGTCACTCTTCTTTTCTCTATTGGCCAATATTTCTCAGCATGCCAGTGTGTATCTCCCCCCACTCTCTCTTTCTTTGCCTTTTCTCGCCCCTTTTCATTTTTTCTCAGTCTGTCATTCTGTAAGTCACTCTGTCAGTGATTCTGTCTGTCTCTTTATCTGTCACTCTCTGTATGTCATTCAGTCTTTCAAGCTGTCACTCTCAGACCCCAAACACGCGCAACCGACGTTGGCGACAATTTATGCCACAACAAGCTGCCAAAGTCCAGTTTCATATATAGTATAGTGGGCTAATAAAACGTCAGGACCCCGAACCTCCTGTGCTCAGAAACCCACATACTCGTCATAAAGCTGTGGTCCAGTGACCTAAATTTCTAAATCAGATTTGACACTTGAATTAGGACATCATCCACATATAATTATGGACTAGCCCCCTGGTCTTATCTACAGTTCAGTCTGTTTTACTGGTTGTTCGCTCATGTGCAACTTTCGCCCAACTGGAACAATTTCCAGATTTCATATAATATACCAGTTACTGGAGAGTCGCGGGTTGTCTTAATCACAATGTTTTCCATGACCCCGACGAATTGTGATTGAGCAGAATCGACTGTGCTCGATACCGCCATCCTTAAACATTTCATAAACACCAGCGTAATATTTTTGCCATCGATTACTGAATCCCATCAAAGTTTTTGCCAGTCAAAATACCCGCAATGTGTTGAAATTTGTATACGTGACGAACATGACAATGTAGAGGCATGGCCTACACCCTGATGAATAGTCCGTCATAAATAAGTGTAACTCAGCGGTGCTCAACCTGGGATAGGTCCACCCCAATGGGAAGATCGGGGTGCTCGAAGACTGTATCATAATCAGGAGAAAAAAAAAAAAGTCACTAATAAATCTCACTTTACAATTGCTCGTGGAAGGGGACGTGATCGTGACTGGTGACGCTGAGGGGTACACCAGTCATAAAGGTTGAAAACCCCTGGTTTAAGATCTGCCGTGCTCGCAAAATTCAACACCAAGGAATTCATTGTAGTTAACTCTGAAAAGTTCAGCCAATTCATATTGCAGACATTACAATGAGGGGTGTGGAGAGGAATGACTTTCTTAATCTCTTAACGTTACGCTACCCCCCCCNNNCCCCCCCCCGTAAAGAGCCGGTTTCTGTTGGCGTAAGAAACTGCAGTGAAAGACTTTGATAAGGGGATGAAAAGACGTCGTCAGCACAGGTGTAAGTACGGTAGCCGTATTTTCAAAAGTATCTCTTGACTGTGGAAGTTCCTGTGGTGAACTTAACTACAAGCACATAATAAGAACCCACGACACAGGTCTGTGTTCAGGTAGCGGAAAACGGAAGGCAAATATGGAACTTTAGACTACATAGTACATTTTCAGTGTGTGCATCTGTGGTCCTTAATTGCACTTTAAGGAATGATTGAGTCGTTTGCTTATTTCGTTTATAAACTAGTGTTGAATATATTCTTATTCTTAAAACAGGAAAAAAGCCCCCATCAAGCGCCGCTAAAGTAGATACGCATAGTGACAAGGTGCACACTCCTAAATTCGGCTTGATCCCGTTTTACTATTGGACAGTCTTAAATTGAACGACATCACCTCCCTTGCACTCCTTAATTAAATCAGGAAAGGAGTCGTGGTGTCACATTTTTTTTTGGACACTTTACGCGATACTTTATGTTACAGATGACTATCGAACAAACTAACACTCCTGTGTCACGCTATGTCAGTGGCGACGAATCGCTGTAAACTCGAAAGATTGAGGAGTGTGGTTCTGTAAAAACTGCGAAAGACACCGCGAACTATAACCTTCCTAAAGTGTAGTTGTGCACATGTATTTAAAAAAATACAAACCAACATTCGTCAAAGCTGATATGAAAAGAAACAAATTCATGAATGGAATTAAAATCATGCCAGGGTGGTTATGGTACGAAAAATTTAATCAGCCTGTCGTAACGTTGCAAACGAACAGTTCAAGTTACATTACGGCGTAGACATAGGCAGTTTGCTAGTCTCAGAGATAGGCAGTTGAAGAAGGCTCCTCCAATACTTGGTATGTGGTCTCTGAATGTTTTTGAAATAAAGGGCAGTAATATTATGGTAATTCCTCTTTACAGATATTTATTTACTGTTAAATTACGTAAAAAATTGAAGGAATGCAGATTTTGACCTCAATTAAGTTTTAAATGAGTTAACACAGAAATGCATCTTCGAATACACCACCGACTCATTTTTCAACGAAAGTGCAATTATTGAGATTAGGAAAAACACTCTTCGATTTGCAGAGGATATGACGTGTGCTTGCTACAGCCCGATACATTCGTCAGATGTCACAAACAAAATTAGTCACAAAATTATAACTTAGAACACAATACCGGTACTTGCTTTGTTTAATACAGTCCTCCCCTCCCCTCCCCTGGGGCCCCCTACTGGAAAAAAAAACTCAGCTAGGCGAACTGCCTATAAATGTCACCTTAATTGCAACAAAGATATTTCTTCAACGTTTTTATATACCCTTTGTGTTGGAATCTTCTTCATATGTCGTCGGTTTTGACATTATCTTTCACAAACTAGCTATGACACACTGACTCTGCGATTAAGTAGTCAATCGATGTTTGAACTGCTCTTGCCTTTCACGACGATGCCGTATTGCCGACAGTACAGATACAAGTGGCTCTTCAGTTATACTGTACTTACAAGTAGTCCCCGCTACGTCGACCCTCATTATTTCTAATCAGAGAAATCGGCTTTGGTGAGAATAACAGATTAGAAAAAAATGTACATCTCTACGACTGAAAGGTGTAAACAAAAATTATCGTTGCCCCAGGGCAAGATTTATCCCATACGGGAATTCAGCCGTTAATGTGATGAAGTGAGAGCGATCGTATTTATGAGCAGTTTTTGTTCAATAGCTCCATTAGATATAATACCCTGGGGAAATACATGTATTTTTTTGTTTTTCTGTTGGAAGAGCTCTCCGAGCAAGACGATTGTAAGTCGTTTACTTCACGTTGATATATATAATTTGATAAAATACGCAGTCGAACCTGTCCGGCAGCCGCTTGCCGAGACTCCTGGGGTTTCAGAGATGACCGATCTTATATAGTGGAACCTCGATATTAAGTACTAATTTAATAAGCATATTTTGTTGTCAAGTATGGCTTTCACATGCGTGGATAAATTATTATTCCGTCATTTGATTTTTGAGGTATTTCTCGATAGTATTCCTCATTATTAATGAATACTTTTCCCACTACCAGGCCATACTTCATTTCGAGCTTCTACTGTGCATGTATGTAATCTCCGTATTGCGACATCTGTCAAACATGGCCGCTTTCGCTTATTCCCATGTTCCAGATAGACGGGGAGGGGAGAGGGGGGAGGGATAACTACAGGCGTAGCGGCTTTTCAGTTAAAACAGTTCTTTATTTGAATCCAGTCAGATCTATACTCGACATATTTTTGAATAATGTATTTCTGAAATACTAAATAACAGTGAAACAGATCTACACACGATATGTATTTTTGATATGCTAGATGACAATCTCAAGCTGCGACCAAGGTTTTTTTGTATCAGCTCAGATCTGCGAAAACGAAAACGCATTCCAGTTTTTGTGTTTCTGCTATATACTAATAACTATACTATACTATAATGTACTGTACTGTACTGTACTGTACTGTACTGTACTGTACTGTACTGTACTGTACTGTACTGTAATGTACTGTAATGTAATGTAATGTAATGTAATATAATATAATATAATATAATATAATATAACATGGATCTGAACTGTAGCTATTTGGGTGTTTTATCTGAACTGTCATTTTCTTTCTAAATTTCAGTTCAGTTCACATCTACCTCAAAAACCAGAACCGAATGCCAATTTCTAAAACCGAGGGGGACTGCTCTGATCTGAAAACTACTCAGTTTTCATAAAACTGAGCTAACCGTGATCTTAGTTAGGGCTTTGTCCCCTTAATGAACTGAACTTGATCTGAACTGACTTTTGTTGTTGTTGTTCTGGTGAATTTGCTCAACCCTGGTCGTTGTCATGATTGATAATATATTTGTTCATGTTAGTCTTAAGTCGAACAAACTTTTGCTGACACTGTTTTTGTGCCTGTGGCGTACGCGAGTAAAATGATAGCATATCGAAAATAAGGGATTATGGGCAAGGACACTAAACGTTCAACCAGTGATTTTGAGGGGTGACTGGAGCGCGAAACGTGGCGTTCAGAGTTGACAGATCACAGTGTTAATTGATCTGTGATCAGGAGACCTGGCAAATTATTGAGTTATCGTTGGTTATAGGTGTATAATAGTCTGTCCCATACCTTGACACGGTGCAGTTATGACACGTAACAGCTGGTGAATCGCATTAAGAAGGGTTGAAACAAAAGGTGATGGGGAAATCGATAGCTGTAAGCTATTTTGTAACTGTGACCCCTCGTCGCCTTTGTTTCAACAGTTTGTATAAGACTGAGAATGCCATATGAATATTAACTGTCCTCTGAGCTATATTGACCAAGTTATATTAAAAGCCCTCTGAATATGTTGGTCAGATTATATTAGGAGCTCGCTGAACCACATCGGCCAAGTTATATAAACAGCCTTCTTAACCATACTGGCCAGTTAGAGTAACAAATTTCTGAGCCATACTAGCCATGTTAACAGCACCGTGAACGATATTTGCCAAGTTATGTTAACAGCATTCTGAGCCATATAAGCACATTTATATTAGCAGCCCTCTGAGCCAAATTGGTCAGATTAAATGATCAGCCCACTATTGTTGGTCAAGTTATATAAAGAACCCTATGAACTGTATTGGCTAAGTTATATTAACAGATCTCTGAACCATATTAATATTGGCCAAGTTATATCAAGAACCTTCTGAAGCATAATATTGTCCAAGTTATATTGGGAGCTTTCTGAGCAATATTGGCCAAGATATATCAGGAGCCTTCTGAGTCATATTGGACATGTCATATTAAGAACCCCCTGAATCACATTATATTAACAACCTTCTGAGTCATATTGACTAAGTTATATATATAAGAAGCCCTAGCCATATTGGCCAACTTATATTAACAACTTCTCAAGCATACTGGCCAATATAATTATTATAATAGCAAATTTCTGAACCATATCAGCCAAATTAACAGCCCACCGAATCATATTGACCAAGTTATATTTACAGCTCTCTGAGATCTATGTTGGCTAAATTATATCTTTGATAAAAATCCTCCCGACAAAAAACTCTCCATCGAGCTTCACCCATTTCTCTTTTCGTTTGTCACGCCAATTCTTCCATTAATTTTTCCTACCCTTATTATTAAGTCGTTTATCGTGACCTCTCTTTACGTTATCCCCTCCCTTCTCTCTGTCTGTCTCTCTGTTTGTCTGTCTGTCACTCTCTCTCTCTTTCTCTCTCTCTCTCTCTTCTCTCACTCTCTCTTCTCTCTCTCAGTCGCATTGTCGCATCGATTCTTCTCTTCTGGTCTCCCCGCGCCGGTTTTTTTTTTTTCTTCTTATCCTCATGGGAATGTCATGAATAAATAAGGTTCTATTAGGCCATAAGCCAACATAATGCATTAGAATACAATATTACATGAGTACAATCCAGATAAGTAACCATGCATCTGTGTGCATGGAGTTACGCGTGTCCTTGTCTGATGTCTGAGTGGGGCAATGTTTGGTTACAGCAACAACAGTAACAGTCTTCATATGCAGCACACAAAAAAAAAAAAGTGAAATGAAAGCAGGACTTTTGTCGATCCTACAAGAAAGGATCGAGGTTTTCAATGCCATACAATGATTTATATCTCACTCATGATACATGCACAAAGAACAGAACGCATCATACATATTATATCTACGCATATATTAAGCACAGAACAAAGTCGTTGCGGGTCACCCGCTGTGCAGCGCTCTGTTTTCAGCTCTTAAAGTCAGGTACACATTTACATTTGAGTCGAGTGGGGAAAGGGAACCAAGGACACTGCAGCGTAAACAGTCTGGCCCAGGAATGAACACATAAACCTTAGAGAGGCGCACAGTATAGTGAAAAGCCTTTTGTGTGACATAATTTATTTTATATAAGATTTCATTGCAAACATGAGAGGTGTCTTAACAGACTTACAACAGAGCCAGGAACCCCAGAAGAATAATGGAAAATTGCAAGTGCTATTTCCAAGTGTGGGTAATGCCTGGAATTAGCAAAGTTGGAGGGCATTCATTAAAACAAAAAGGGGGAATAGTAAAATTTGTTTTACAGTGTCGTACAGTGTTAAACATGCCATTTATAAGACATTACACATACATAGAATAATATACACATAAATGCACAGTATTGCAAATC
>JAWQUT010000013.1:4265349-4275349 GCA_033807755.1 Ellobium chinense | reverse complement strand
CTTGGGTCGAAACTTCATTTCATGGGACGGCAGAGGACCTGAAGTGCAGAGCATTATTTATACAGGTCATTGCATTGGCCTCCTGATATGATACGTCTAACCCGAAAAACACAGAAGAAGACGTCTGAAGGGATTTAAGTAGCGCCCAGGGACACTGGCAACCCTAAGGCTTTTTATATTTCTATTATTGGTTGCTTCATACAATGCTGTATAACGGGAGGATGGAATTATTAAGTACGCCTCAGTAATAAAAGTATACTTTCTCCATGCCCCAAGGGCATCGTCGTTATCGATGTTCTACTGTGTTATTGTCATTTGACACGCGTAAAAAGCCAAGTCAAACAGGTGATATCCCAGTTAACCAAAACAAGTTATTTTCTGTGGACTTAAGTGCCCAGGGGTCTTCAGCCTTATTAACTCTTTGACTGCGGTGTTAAAATTTTGGATCTTTTGAAATTGCTTAGATCAAATTCATGGGTGAACTCTTCAGTAGATTTACTGAAATCAGTCGTGGTTTAGGGAACATTTTCGTTTAGCGTCATTCACATGATTATTTTCGTATTAGATAAGAATGCTTACAGCTGGCGTCGTGTCACTGGGAACACATTCATACCGTAAAAAAAAAAAAATTAACGTCAACAATTTTATTTTTTCTTACTTTTCATCTGTTGGCTTAACATTGGATATGGAAAAAATGGTTAGGATTTAAAATATTTAATAGTTCCAGTTGAAAAGAAATGATTTCAAAATATATGAACAAAAATAATCCATTAATATTTTTTATACTAGTCTAAATCTCATTAAAAACTTCAAAACGTTCTCCTGAAAAACTAGCAGATGTCGCATGTTCGAGGGACTTAGTGGTTCACTGGGACTTTACTTTAGGGGCTATAGCCTTACATTGCATCGAATTGATTTGTTAAGTAATATTGATGTATGTATATTGAATTAACAAAGAACAAGTAGCCTTTACATTCATCCCAGATGTTCTTCATGGAATGGAAATTATTTTAGGAAGGCTCCGAATAGAGGAATCGCACTGAGGGGATTATAAATACCGTCCAAATAACCATGCAACAGGGTTGGGCAAGTCCACCAAAAAAAGTCAGTTCTGAACAAGTTCAGTTCACTAAGGGAAAGAAAGCCCTGGATTAAGTTTAGTTCAGTTCCATGAAAATTGAGTCGTTGAATCCAGACCAGTTCGTCTAAAATACCTGTTAGGCTCAAATCAAGTTCACGAACAGATCTTAAATTTACGACGAACTGCGTTCATATGACGTCAGCTCTGCCCAACCCTGCCACGCAACCAAGGGCGTAATCAGGATCCTCATAAAAGTGGCTCATAACCTTTTGTAAGGTGAGTCAATCACAATGTATACCCCTCCCTCTCTTCAGTTACCTCAGTTGAAGATCATCCCATACACCATAACAAAACAGCTGGTTCCTCTTTATGGCAACTCTGGGAGTATCTAGGGAAAATTGCGATTAAGCGGGAGGGGTCGAGTGCTATTTGTTTGCTATTTGTTTTTGATATGATAATTTTTCCTGAAAAAAAAAGCTTTACCGTGAAATTATCAGGAAGTTAATGGCCTCTTCACTGGGTTCAGAGTGTCATAACAGCATTCTCTCTGCTCTCAGCAATCGAAATTCAATCTCATTTTCAGCGACACTCCTTGAACTGGGGTGTAATAAACAACAACTTACGCATGGTAGAAACTCTTAGACAGTTTTCTTTCAGAATTACTGGAGCGTGAGGACGGGCAGACATGTTTATGATACTTGCACGTTATTGGTTCCAGCTTTAGCGAGACAGTAGTTCGAATACGAATATTTACATTTACAATTCTGCCGTACCCTTTCTGTTGTTTTTTTTTTTCCTTAATCTGGCAGTTCGGACCGCATTTCACTAAGGGGCGTATGCGACATTCGCTAGTTTTTCGGGAGAGCATTTTGAAGTTTCAGTGAGATTTAGAATTGATTACATACGCCCTATTAGTAATTAATGTTCAATATTTACAAAACTATTCGAGCTATTGATACGCATCGTAGTGAGAACCTGTATATCGCACTGGGGTTTCGGAAAGTAGTCGCGCAGCTCAAAACAACCAAAATGTCGCACGCGCCCCTTCGTGAGATTGGCGACTGGAGATTTAGCCGTGGCTCAGGAAGTTATTAATTGACAGGTCTTAATGTTACATCAGTCTATTATTTATAATACAAGCATAGCCTTAGGTCAGAGTGCCTCACCAAAAAAAAGATAATAATAAGTATGTTTCTTATGTACCTTTTTATAATAAATTATTTGGTGTTGTTTGATACATATTGCCTNNNNGGGGGGGGGGGGGGGACTTCCTGTTCGTTAGTGCATCTGACATGTATGCAGCCCTCTTTCTCCTTTTCATATTTCACGTCATGCGTGAACAAATTTCAGAGTAGATGGATCTGTCACCATAACGTATTACTATAGATCAATAGAGTGCTATGCGATAACCAATACAGCTAACCCTTATATTATATATTCGTGTAAAATCGAGTTCTGGGGGAGAGAGGAGAAAGGGTATATATTTGCATAATTCGAATCCACCCCTTAATAAGAAAACTTTCATTTTATCTCTTACGGACGCTTATAGCAGAGGAAAGCGTGCTCTGACAATTCCTGGTATAACGATAATATTACACGTTACAAACTGTCAGGTGATCATTTCACTGATTATTATAAAATTATCCTGGAGCCATTTAGAAATCTGGTCGTTTCTGGTCTATATATATAAGACTAACACCCCATTTTACAAATGGGCAGGCAGGCAACACACCAGCGGCGAAAGAATACCTAGCGCACCGAAAGGCATCATAGACGAATGTATTAGACTCCGTGAAAAAGTTGGACGATTGGCGAATCGGGCGGATTGAAAACATCTATCGGAGATTGTATTTCGTTGCTATACACACTCTTTTTTTTTAAAGAGTGTATTCGTGTAAAATCTTTCTTTAAAAAAAAAAAAGAGTAAAAAAAATAAAGAGGACTGATGTGTATAGTTACCTTTTGTGTAATTTTCTACGACTTTAGGTGAAAACCACGTGTTTTTACGTTAGGTAGTTCTCAAGAAATCTGTGACACAAATTTGGCTGAAGCGTTTTATTTATATATATATATATATATATATATATATATATATATATATTATTCATATACAAACACATAGAACAGTACACATTATAAATGCACATACATAATATTACAAGTGAAAAGCATCACAAAGCCATTGCTGGTCGCACTTGACAGCTCTCAACACCTCTAAATCTAGATACTCATTTACACCTGAGTCGAGTGCAGTAAGGTGTGAAGTGTCTTTCCCAAGGACACTACAACGTAAACCGTCCACCCCAAGAGTCGCATACACAAACCACAGACATGACAGTCTTCCTTTTTAAAGTATGACTCACAAACCACACGGCCACGCTGCCTTCACTGAGTAATATATACGAATGAAACTGATCTTGGCGAGGAAATTGAAACTTTTGTGGGACTTTCCTGCCTTATAAGACCAGTAACAGCTCTGTCGGTGATTTTAATTAAATAAACAAAATGATGTTTTTGTGTTTTGTTTTTGTTGTTAGAGAACAATTCTCCTCCTGGTTGCCCGCACAATGCCATACGATACCAACTCTGCGACTGCTTTTTCATCGAATGGTTTCATATTCCTAGTCTTGCGACCCTGAGTGTGCGCAAGTACCCTCACACCTGCTCAGACATCGTGATCTTTTGCACGTGTGTATTTCGAAGATCGTTAGCTGGATTGGGCAGGTTTACCAAAATAGTTCAGATCCGTTCATTAAGGGGAATAAAAAAAGACCTAAGATCAAGTTTAGATTCGTTCCATGAGAATTGAGAAATTTAGGCAGAAAGTTCAAGTTCAGATCAAGCACCCAAAATAGCTACTGTTTTAGATTCCATCACTTCGTCCGAAATAAGAATTAACCCAGATCAAGTTTACGTGAACTGAACTTAATTTACGAACTGCGTTAATGTGATCTCAGTCCTGCCCAAACCTGTTCGCAAGCCTGTTACAAAGTCTGATTATTATAAAATTATCCTGGAGCCATTTAGAAATCTGGTCGTTTCTCAAGATCTTCCGAGAAAGTTTGACCGAAGGACTCGAATACAGTCTTCTCTGCTTAATGGCAATTCGATAGAAGCGAAAGAAAAGGGCTGCGATTAAACGAGTGTTTCTTCTAGACATGCGCACTTGCTCTCTGGAAAATGCTAGAGCAGTCAAACGCAATCGACCAGAGGGGGTCAGTTGTTTTTTTTAAACTTTCTTAGCAGTTGGAAACGCCCGAACACAATAGAATCCAATTTTGCCTTACTTTATCAGTTGGGGTAGGCACGGGGCAAATACGGCAAAATGCCAGGTTAAGTTATGTTAAGTGGGGGGAGGNNGGGGGGGGAATTGGTGAAACCACTGTGGCGTTCTGCTAGAATTGCCTGTGTGAGACTAAGACTTAGCCCGAAGTCAAAAGATATGGGCGAAATGAATGTTGTGACATACTATAATGCCCCCCTCCCCCAATGCTAGATTGTCCACACACATACGCGCACACACACAAACACACACACACACACACACACACACACACACACACACACACACACACACACACACACACACATAATGACTGTCAACTCGAAGAAATCAGGAGGGTTCTATCACGTTTAGATCTCTGTATTTTAAAAGACATCAGATTTGTATGTCAAATACGCCCTTTACATACAATAGTAAATAAGATGGACAAAAGTGTGCAAATGCAGAAATGTGTTTAAAACAACAATAACAGAGGCCATTAGCTGTTCTAGACTTGTATTCCAACATTTACCATCTTGTAGGGTTCTAACAATACGATTAGAATTCTAACAATACGATTAGATTTCTTTTTATTACAGAGCCAGGCTGACATATTTATAGATCTGAAACGTCTCTTACTTATAGTATATAGTAAATAAAATGGACAAAACTGTGCAAGTGCAGAAATAAATGGTGTGTTTGAAAAAACAATAATAGAGGCCCAAAGCTGTTGTCGACTTGTCTGCCAACTTTTATCAGCTCGCAGGATTCTAACAATACCCTGAGATTTCTTTTTATTACAGAGCCAGCTTAACATATTTATATCGCAAACATTCCTTTTACATACAATAGTAAGTAAGATGGAGAAAACTTTGCAGGTGCAGAAATAAATGGTGTGTTCAAAATAACATGAGGCGAGTTATCTGTATTAAAGTGCGACTAAAGTGCTAGAAAAAATGTGATTTCCGACAGTTTTTATATTTTCAATATCAAGTTTTAGATCAAAAGTCATCATTTTTGCTAAAAAATAATATTTCGAAATTAATTTTACAACTTTTAACCTATTCTGAAATTGTAAGAAAAAAACCGTACCGGAAACGTCACGTCAGCGCGGAAGTCGCGGTGTTTTCGATCGAGAGCAATGGCAAATACGGTCGAGCCGTATCAGTGCGAGCCCCTGCGCCGAAAAACAGATGACGAGGATATAATTGAGGAGAAGACTATTGGACCATCAGTTCAGGAATGGTAAGCAAGCATTCTGTCACAGTTTAGCGCACAACAATAACCAATTGTTTCCTGGTGGGAGCGAGCCCTACTGAGTGCAGCGCTACGCGTAATAGCCTTCAGGCGTGTACACAGTGTTGGTGACGTCAAGTATTTCTGGCGAGGCGAGCAGCGGTAACGCTAACACAGTAGGGCATGGGCATGTGTTATTCTTTGTGATTTCTCCGAAACGCGTTAGATTTGATGGGTTTGAGAAGGTCAGTAGGAAGTTTGAATCACTGATGCATGTTAAAATAGTAATTTCACAGGATTCTGTGCACTACCCATAAAAGTACTTTAGTCGCACTTTAAGCTTTGTCTGCGAACTTTTATCAGCTCGAAGGATTCCAACAATACGAATAGATTTCTTTTCGTTAAAGAGCAAGACTAATGAATTTATATGTCAAAAACACCCTGTGTATGCTGTAATGTGTTCAGTTGACAAAATTGAGCTGATGCAGAAAAAGACGGTAAAGGGTATAATATGGCATGAGGAGACATCCCAGCACGCGAATTACGTATCCTTGTTTGTCTCCCCATGTTAGATTTTCTATGGGAGGCGATACATCATAAGTGGGGGACACTTCAGGGAACCGGGAGGGCCATCCTGCTAAGTTGTCTGGGAGTCATGCCAGAATGTCTTCCAAGACACATTTAAGGGGGAGGAGGGAAGCACTTCGGCATGGGACACCAGCTTTCTGTTGAGTTCTTTAGCGAACAGTGCACGAGAACCTATTTCTACTTCCTTTATCCGTAGCCTAATATTGCTTACTGTTGATAAAGTGTTCAGCTTACTCTCTCAAATTCAGATAAAGGCAAATAATGTACACTATTGCTTAGTGCACGGGAAATGCATTTTATGGTAAAAAAAAAAAAACCTACATGATAGAAGCAATACGGTCCGTGTTAATGTCTCTTAGCCCCCGCCCCCCCCCTTTTCCCCCGTCATCCCTACTCGCTCTATCCCCCTTGCACAAGGTCGAATCTCATTAATTTCAACTTTAAGGGAGCCCCGGCCCCATAGATACCGCCATCAAGTGGAGAGTGCGATTAAACAGCGCTGTTTGGCTTACGGGTAAAACAGTCGTCTGAAAAGAATTGTTAGTCAGCGAAAATGCCATTGAACTCCGTGGATTTCATTATTCGCCCATCACAGCCAGTGGAAATTCACCGAAGTTAACGGTTACTGATTTTGACTGCAGTGGTGACAGCTTGAACTAAATAATATATGTATGCCTACATTTGAGTTCAAACAGTTGCCTCCGGTCTTGAACCTGATCCTTTTGCACTTATGTCTCCTGAGCCGTACTTTCTTCTGACCTTGAAGTCCCGAGAGGCTTGTAACTTGTTGCTTGTTGCTTGTTGCTGGAAGCAGCAGCATCGCACTCCATTCTCCAGTCCAGAACTCCTTGAAGAGTCATTCTACTAACTGCCAATGTTATTGTCAGGTTGTATACCGGTATCCGTAAAGCGTGTCTTGCAAGCTTGCAGCTTCTGCCTTGTCCTTTAATGCACTCTCCTCTCCACTTTATCTTTTAAAGCATTTTATGAGGAAATAGATTTCCTCATTTGCATGAGACAGCGCTTTCCTTCAAACTTCACTCATGACAACTGAGAGTTTGCGCATAAACGATGGGGTCTCTCGCCACCGTAAAAATTACATTAATTCTACATGCTGAACGCAACTAAGGGTGCAGACGGCGCCGATGCACTATTGTAATTGTTTCAGTGGTAAGAATCCCATCGTTAACGCTCAAGCTCTCCAATATTTCAAATACGGCCTTCTGTCATTTTTCGTATCGCGTGTCAGTCGACCATTCAACAATTCATAACTTGGTAATGTTATGCCTGGACGTAAAGGTAAAAATCTTGCAATGTACCATATCGTCACGCTTATTCCACATTTGCCTAAGTCATTTCTTGTGATGTTTCGAGTTGTTTGTATTACTGTGATCTTTTGTGTTATCTTTTTTTTTTTCCTGTTAAAACAAATGTAGAATTTAGACTCGTTATGATATCCCAAATTTTACCAGCTAAACCACATCTGCCTCACTTTCAAGTCTGAGGTTTGTGTGTTTGACTCGCGAGTTGGGCGGTTTACTTTGTAGTGTCCTTGGGAAAGACACTTCACTTCCATTTCCTCACTCGACTCAGATGTGAATGAGTACCTGGCTTTAGAGTAACTGNNNGGGGGGGGGGGGGGACACCAGGGCGCTGCACCGCTGGCGACCAATAATAATGACTTGGTTCTCTGTTTCATTTATTGTACTATTATGTACAGTATTTACATGTATATGATGTGTATCGTTTTATGTATTTGTATTATGAATGAGATGTATAACACTGTATGACATTGTAAAATAATTTCCTTACGGGGTAAATAAAGTCGTATTCTCCTTTTTTTTTTCCTTTTTTTTTTTTTTGGTCATTTTCATGTATGTGACATGGAAGCATAGCTATCTTTCGGGGTTGCGGCATAAAAATGAAATACAACGCCTCCCCATAAACCAGGCTTATGGGTTAAAGGCGTTGGAAGACAAGTTTTTATACTGTACAAATTGTGTGTACAGACGTGAAATACCACAGATGTGCAGTTGGCCAAGAGAAGTTGTTAAGTCCTTGGCTTTGAAGAATTAGCCATTATGGAAGGCGTTTTCACCACGAAGCCGTCAAGTGAAGCAATGTAGCATTGATATTTGTGCAGTGTGACTATCCAGACGATTGTTTATTCGCGCATTATAATTCTCAGTGACTTCTTATAGTTACAGAAGCCTGATCCGATTTGCCTCTTTGAGCCAGTAAATTGTTTTCTCTACGGTCACTTACGAAATATTCCACAGCTAAAACGCCTCTAGTGCCCAGCCCTCTTTACAATGGCACAAAAAGTCCGAGCTCCAGTTTTTGGATCACTTCTGGATCCACTATGCTGGAACAAGCATCAAAATGATAATAATACTAATAATAATAACAATAATGATAATAATAATAATACCGTTTATAAGTCTCATATCCAGGCTAATGCCCGCTCATGCGACTTCACACTATTATGGTGGGGTGATGATCTTGGTTTGCTTTTTCTTTGTTCCACGAAATGTATGAGATCTGATACACTGGGCACTAGAGGGTTAATGGTTTGAGATTATTGAACATGATATTTAAAATAGAAGTCTTTCATGTCGTTTTCGAGCTACGAACCAACACATCAAAGGCGTAAACAAGCTAACTAGACTACTGTAGTTTCCTTAACGACAAGAGCTCCGCACAGAAGGCCACACCGAAACCGAAGTGAATGACCAAAGATTCAGAAAATCAGGAGAGCATAAAAGCTAATTCGCAGGCAGGTTTACAAATCTAGGGGCTATTTCTCTCCAAATGACAGATTTCTTTACTGTCTTTCTAAAGCATGTGATCAAACCCTATTTTTATCCATTCAGGAGTCTGTAACCATACAATCATCGGTTGTTTGAAAGAGTCATCAGATACGGTGTCTCGCCTCACAGGACTACAGTTCCCCAACCCTATCCTCCTCCCTTCCCTCTGCCCCCCCCCCCNCCCCCCCCCCCCCCCCCCAAAAAAAAACAACCAACACCAACAATCAACTAATACGTTCCCCAGTGAGATATTATCATTGTTTAGGGGACTTTGAATATACCTAGAAAAACAAACACCCAGACTTCTAATGAACACAGCGCTCAAGAAGATAATAAACATACAAATGAACGAACAGAAGAAAAAAAAAAAACAGCACGGCTAAGACCAATTTTAAAGCCTCCCCACGCACATACCAACATTGACGAATATACCAACATTGACGGGTATAATAAAATATATATACGACCAAAGAAAACATAAAAACTTTCTTTTTTTGCGCAGTGACAGATATAATCTGTGTATGATTGCCTGAAGTTTCAGTGATCCAGGTGCACCGTTTTTCACAGCAAAGGAGCTAAAAACATGTGTCAAAAAGTCATGTGCCGGGGTCATTGTGTTAGGCTATACACTAGGCGGCCTATAACCGGTAGGAGTGTGTTTTTAAGTTTTCAGTTAGCACATAGTCATAGCACATAGCACCTAGATAGTTTCAAGTATTAAGGCCAACGCCAACTTCATACTAATATAAAATACACAACAGTTCAGAAAATAGAGAAAAGCAGAAGACCAAAAAAAAAATTATGTGCATAACTGACGCTTACAGTTTATTAGTAACTGATATCTCTGTGTCTCTCTTTCTCTTTCTTTCTGTCTCACTCTCTCACCAAATATAACAATTGCGATAATAGAAATATGGAGCATTAGCAGAGTACATCCATCTGGTAATGTGTGTCCAATTTTAAATGCATTATTTTGAAAAGTTGAAATTGATAAATTTTGGAATTAACTAAATTTTGTGTGTA
>JAWQUT010000013.1:4235316-4263365 GCA_033807755.1 Ellobium chinense | reverse complement strand
GGAGGGTGGGGGTGAGATGCATGGCATACGCCAAAGATGGATTGAGTGAAAGGTGACAACAGGTGGGAAGAGAGAGAGAAGAAGAGGAGGGATCTAGGATAGATCAAGGGCCTGGGCAAGGAATAAGGTCAGGTCCAGGGGCGTGAGAGCAATTCAAGTTTTATTTAGACCTGTGGTCAGTTACAAGACATTTACAGCTATACTTAAACATAGTGATCAAACAAATTCCGTGTCCTTAAATCCCCATTTTCCGTCTTCTGTCTGTTTGTCAGTCTGCTTGTCTGTCTGTCTATCTCTTTGTCTTGCTCTTCTCTTTTTCTCTCTTACTCAGGATGTGAAGTCGCATGAGTGGGCATTAGCCTGGGTATGAGACTTATAAACCGCATTATTATAATTATTATTACTATTGTTATTATTATGTTCTTTCTCCTGTACTCACATAATTACCTTCATCCGCCCACCCACACACCTACATTCCCCCTTCCACCTACACACGCACACCTATCTTGAACATTCTTACCACTACGGATTCTCACATCTCCATTCTCTCCCTCGCCCTCCCTCTCTCTCTCTCTCTCTCTCTCTCTCTCTCTCTCTCTCTCCCTCGCTCTTCTACTAACTAAAAATTGGTTGGATGAAGTGGTTGATGACTGGGATAGGTTGGAGGCATAATGTGGTAGAAGAGCAGTGGAAGATCATGCGACAAAGTGAACAAGTCTTTTCTATGGGCTTATAAACTCCATTATATAAATTTTGGTGTGGTTGTGTTCAAATTATAAGGCGTGTTCTGATGACGCCAATACAATTCATGTTCAAGCTTAACATAAAAGGAAAGAGATTAAAAAAAAACATAAAGGACTTGTCACACTTCTAACGGCTAGATTCCCACTAAAGTGGATGAAGACAAGTGTTCCCCTGCAAACTGACTAAGTCTTGTTACAGTGACTGCTGTTGGTGATTCAAGGAAAAAGCCAGTGCCACTTTCCAAGTTGAAGGAAGACCTTGATTAAAAATAAAAGGCAACCTGGCCTAAAAAGAAAAAAAGCGCTTTATAGTAGCGACATCCTGTTTCCGTGAATAAAACCAAGGGGATTTAAATATTGGCTGGTTTAATGCGAAGAGTTATGTTTTATTACTACTCGCAGATAGCTCTGCTCGTCATATTACCTGTATAATATGCTCTCGTGTAGGTTGAATCAATACGGGGATATTTCCCAAGGGATTTATATAAGCAGGTTGCTTAAATCACCCGACGTTAACGGGTAGTGTTCCTAATAAAAAGTGACCGCGAATCTCGTGCACTTGAAAAATCTTTGTGTACTCGTCAGGCTTGTGCAGGATTGGAATCCGGATCGGACATTCCGGAATTAATTCCGGATTTGCCGGGAGCGGAAGTGGATTGAATTCCATTTTTTATTGTGGAATTGGAATTAGGATCGAATCCAAAATTCAGTTCGAAACGGAATTAGGATCTAGATCCGTTTTCATAAACTGATCGATCCGCCGTCCGATACGGACTGCCGAACGAACTGTTATATTTTTGTTGGCCGTGTCAACGCTGTATTGTGTCACATACTGCGTTCTCGTTGCACTTAATACTCTGGTCTCAAGTCTCTCACTGTCTATTTCAATACATACTTCCTTTCCTTCGATTATCCAGTGACTTTTATATAGAAAAAAATTCGGTTCCAGGGGAAACGAGGCGATTAAGCGGAGGGCGATTAAGCGGAGTCGACTGTACTTTCTTTCCATCTAACTATTTGCTGTTTTTTTGTCATAATAATATTTTGCTGCTATTCGGTGCTTGAGTCGGGAGTTATTTACACACCGGTTACCTGGTTTGTTTGCAAATACAAGCTGAATATATTATATTGTGTGTAGCCAAATGTCCTTCGTTGAGATCAATAAAGTCATGCCAGCCATTTACACACATTTTCTTTTTGATATTATGCCTTTTGTGATGAAAAGAGGATTAGGGGTTATGCAGAGAGCGGCAAAGGCAGACTATCATAGTGAAAATCTGGCGTGGCAGGAGGGGCCGGAGATCTTGATTGAATTTGAAAAAAAAAAAAAACCAAACCCAAATACACTGGCCATCAAGAGTGAACATAATATCAATTCATTACTCATGAGCTCCAGATGTTCTTCTTATAGGGAAATTATTTTAGGGTCTTTTAAAGATCATACATAACAAAATCATTAATAACAATGACGTAAATAACTGATCGTTAGACCTATCACCTTATTAAAATGGCTGCATATCCTATCTGCCTCCATGGAGCACTATTGAAAGTTGCAACATGGTATATTTAATAATCCGTAGCAGCCCGGTCGGCGCCGTGCGGCCCCGGAGCATGTGCCGTGCATGTTTGCAGAAACACCGGGAAAGCCTGGTCGGGGCCATGAGGCCCCGATAACTTTTGTATAGATCTACTGCTGGCTGCTCGTTTGCTGTTGCATGTTCAGCTATCGTATGTCTTGTATCACGTGACTATGGGCCTGTGCAGTGTGTTCGGTCTCTGTGGTCATAATGAGTCCTGAATTCGATACCAAATTCGATACTTTTTTATTGCTTCATTATATGAAGTAAGATCGGACTGAAGTGAGTTTGTAATACTGGTATTGATGCTGGTCCGTACTTTCCTCTTTCCCGCTCATTCCATTACACCAAGCCCTAGGCCTGTATAGTCCAGTGGATGACAGCGGAGCTACGGCTTTTATAACACTCACGATCAGATTTTGTGTAAAATCTCAATCTTTGCTTCTGTGACCATAATACCTTACTTGGGAAGGGAAACAGCTGAGACTGCTGGCCCTCATGGACTGGGCCATCACATCGTGACATCTCTTGCTGAGAGATATTTGGCCAGTGGCCGTAATGTTACCTGTGACAGGTTCTTTACATCCTACCCACTTGCCCAAAACCCTCTTGGCAAGAAAAACCACCCTAGTATGGACTATGACATCAAATAAGCGCTGTATTCCTATGGAACTGCTGGAAAAGAGAAGTTGGGAACCCGAATCATCCCTCTTTGCTTTTCAGGACGAAATTACCCTTGTAACTTATGTGCCAAAACTGAGGAAGAGTGTTGTGCTGCTCTCTACTCAGCATATCACCCAAGATGTTGTGGCGAATTTAAAAAAAAAGAACCAGAAATAATCCTCTTTTATAATCAAACAAAAGGGGGTGACCAAAAATTATTAATGAAGAAGGAAGTCGAGGAGGTGGCTACTGGTGTATTTCCTTAACCTCTTGGACATTTCTTTTCTTGCTGCTTATGTTCTGTGGAGTCTCCAATACCCTGAAGACAGAAATTATTCGAAAAAAGGCCAGAGAAAGAACTTTGTGCGTGCCATCGGTGAAGCGCTCATTCGGCCACAGGTGGCAAGAAGAGCTGCATCTAGTGATCCAGGCATCAAAATATCAATCCAGACTGCCAGAATCACCCCTGCTGGCTCAGGCCAAGCCCATCCTGTTACTATGAAAAGGCGCCGCTGCTTCAAGTGTCCGCAAACCAAGGATGGCAAATTCAAGACTGTTTGTCAAAATTGTCATCGCAACATAGACTATGCCCTGCTCATACCACAGCATTGTGTGACTACTGTTACGCTGCTAATCATGACAGTAACTAGACCATTTGACCCATCAAATGGGTTCAATAAATAGTTCTCAATAGTCATCTGTTTTTCTGAAGAGAATGTTTATTCATCATAGAAGTTTATGTACTGTGAAGGTTTCATGTTAAGAGTGTGGGTGCAAGCTGTGTCTGTGTATCTTCCCATGTCAGTCTTTTCTCTCTCTCTTTCTCTCTCTCTCTCTCTCTCTCTCTCTCTCTCTCTCTTTCTTTCTCTCTCTATCTCAACCAAGTGCATCTGGATTTTTTTGTCATCAGGGCCACATGGCCCCGGTTGGGCTGTCCTGTAACTTCCAAAGTCTGGGCTGCTATTAAATTAGCTGTGCAACATTTCACTGTTGGCTGCATTTGGTCCATATCCATGCTGAGCTCTACAGTCACTGACAGTGTATGGTAGAATCTCACGAATATGAATAGGGGGAACAGCTCAGAAAAATGTGTCATGAACGTTGTCAAATTGATGAGGTAAAAATACAATGTTTGAAAAATCAGAAATAGAGCAAGGGACCATGGTTTGGCAGGTTCATCAAAAAAGTCAGTTCAGATAAAGTTCAATTTACGGAGGGATAAAAAGCCCAAAGATAAAGTTCATCTCAGTTCCATGAAAGTGGAACTGTTTTCAGATCAGATCAGTTTCCCATGGTTTCTTTGTTTAAATTGGCCTTCAGTTCTGATTTTCAAGGTAGATGTGAACAGAATTGAAAATTCGGCTAGAAAATTAAGGTTCGGATCTAGCACCTAAAATAGCTACAGTTCAGATCCAGATCAGTTTGTCTAAAAAAGCTATTAAGCTCAGATCCAGTTCATGTGAATTGAACTAAGGGTTGATGAACCTTTGCAAGGGACTGGAGCTTTGCAACAAGTAGGCAAAGAATTTGAGAATGTGAAGCAGTGGTGGTGCTTAGTCCAATTTTTAGGTGGGGCTATAATGGCTGTTTCCTTTATAATTATGCTTTAGGAGATAGTGATGAGTGGTCATGCCCAGCTTTTTCTTCTGATAAACTTGTCATCATGATCTTCCTGTCCCTGCCCCTGAATATTGGGGCTTAGCCCCACTACCCCAGAATGGCGCACTGCCATTGATGTAAGTTCAGGGTCATGGGGTTCTACTGCATGGATGCCGGATGGTTGGCCTTCAGGCCAAAATTCTCGAGATATAGCCTGCTCTGTATTGTTCAGTGCCACTCTGTATTATAAAACATGCACCCACATTTCAGATATGTCCCTCCTAAGATAAGCAAGATATAAATCCACCATTGCTATACCTTCTACAAAGATTGGGCTCTCCTGTTCTGCATGCCTAGTTTACCCACTAGCACCAAATTATTTGGCAGATTCTATTCATTGTAATCTTATAGAATCAAAGTTCAGACTTCAGAGCATTAACTGCTATAATTGTTATGTTAAACCATCTTTATCTTTTATTGTTCTTAACAGGTCAGGTTTTATCAAGCATCCACCAGCGAGTTGTATGGTTTGGTACGAGAAACACCTCAGTCAGAAACAACGCCGTTTTACCCCAGATCACCTTATGGTAAGTCTCGAAGGCCATTTCCCATCTCAGCAAGCCATTTATAAGGTGAGATGTTTGGCTTAACCAAGACATGAGATACCAACAAGGAATTCCACATTCCATATCAACTAAAGTATGTCACTCCATTCCTGTCTAAGCACCTTTGTCACCAAGACAAACTACATTCAGGATATCAGAGAGATTAATTACTAAGGTGTCTTTATTGAATACTTATCAGTAATGAATAGTTTATAACTACTCACCGCGGTAAAGGATATAGTCACTGGGAACACCTGATTTTCATATATTCAGGCGTGATGTATTTAACAGTTATGTGCATACACCATTTACACTGATAGTCATGGGGCACTGAAGTATTTATGGACAGCACTGCTGATTCTAGTTTTCAAAAATATGAGGAGTTGATAAACTCTACATCTTTAATAATGAATAGCACTTACTTTACATGTTATAAATGAGAAAGGAAATCCTCATCAGTATTTTTGTTTGATGGACTGATCCCAGCCTTGGTGAAGACTGAAGCAGTCATTGCTTGGTTGAGCCCTCAGTGAGTGCTTCGGTCGAAACCTCGGCTGGCATCAACCCATGAAACAAAAACACTGATGAGGAATCCCCATGTCACTGTAAGCAGAAGATATAGTATACTCCTCAGACAGATCTGATCCTTCTATTTCCAAAAGGAACAGATTTCTTCAATGTGATTGGGTGCAGTTATCAACTGCCAGCTCTACCACATGTTACAGCTTTAACTTGAGCTCGTTTAATCTTCAGCAAATATATGTACATAAATTTATCCTAGCCCTTAGATACTGACTCTTAATAGAGAGCTAACCAACTGGAAAATGTTTTGCAATAGCAAGCCTCTCAGTTATTGAGTTTTCCACTGTATTACCTTCTTTCTAGGTGTGGCAAAGCTTTATGCCTACTGGATGGTGGTCAACTACAGAGAAGCTTACAGTATGTTTGCCTGCAATGGAATCCTGTTCAACCATGAGAGCCCACGCAGAGGTCAGTTGATACACAACACTCAGAGGTCTTTTATTTGCGCAAAGCCGTATTGAATCAGAGTTCATGCTGGACCCCTGACGGGCAGCCATCACAGGGATGCCTTTTAAGCTCCATGAAAAATTTCCAAAGAGAAATCTGCCATTAGCCAGTGTCTGATTAACCTGTTTATCAAGAGTAGCAGTTCTCATCTGAGCAAGCTATTTCTAGTATGAGATGTCTGGCTTAACCAAGACATGAGATACTGACAAGGAATTCCCCACTCTATGTCAACTACTCTGTTTCACTCCATACCAAAACAGCCTGGTCACTAAGATGCGTCATGTTCAAGTCGTTAATTGATTGCTTTCATTTATAAGGCTTATATCTCTGCCCTTCAAAATGTTCTTGACAGCACGCTGCTTCTGGATACATTCATCACTCTCTAATCATAACACTGAAGTGAATCATCCCGTCAAAAGTTGCAGTTTTGAACCATCCAGCAAGACCCAGGAAGAGAAAATTTGAAATCTGGCAAATGGAAAGAACGTGGCCGATGACATATAGTGGGAAAGCATGGACAATGATTTTCTTTTAGCCTGTGTACTAGAACATATGCAGCCTCACCAGCCTCCCTTGCATCTCTAGGTTGTAGACTAAAATTGAGCAGCAAAGAAACTTCAGTGCACTAGGCAGGATTCCATTACCATTATGCTAACAGCACAAAGCCAAGGCAGACTGCTTGGTGCTAGACTAAGTGCTGTTGTTATGATAGACTTTGTGGTCTTGGTAACAAATCGTTTACTCAACTGTTAGGTCATTACACAAAAGAAAGACTCTGCGACAGAAGAGCTAGTGTTAGTAGGAATGATCAATTTACTCTCTTAAGGCAAAGCATTAGACAGTAACTGTTGTTCACAGAAGCTTCCAAGGAGATGAAGGTGCGCGTAATGTATCGTGGTTGATTCTTGTTTCTGGGTCAACCATTGCTCTCTCAATCCGATTGTTGTTTTGTTTATTAAATTTATCGTTTTTCCCGGTAGCTGCAGAAAATATCTTAATGGATCTGCATTCGGAAAGTTTTCAGCTTTAAGTAAAACAGTGCACGGCTGTTACTCCCAAGACACCTTGTCTTGATCAGTCATACCATGCACACACCAAAAGTAACTTAAGAGTAACAAAATCTACTTCCTTCTAGGTAATATGATGGGACATGGCTATAACAAAAGAATCTGAAAAGTTCCTGTTTCCCGTGTATATCCAAGTTCCACTCTCAGTGATTTGGGAAATTATTTTGTTCACTTTTATGTGAGCCCATTGATCTGTAATATGGGTACCTGGCTAAAGGCAGTGAAAGATAATTTTAGAGTATTAGTGATCAACCTGTGAAATGGCTTTAGCATTGACTACATCATAATGATTGAGAAAGTCATTGTTTGATCCAGTCTGCAAGGAAAATAATAATTTGGAGGTGCATTAGCAATGCTTTGACTGGATATAATTCTTAGTGCACAGAATCTGGCAATTCCTTTCAACCAGTGAACTTTGTCTAGCTGTTTCATTGTGGTATGAGCAACAGCTTTTATTTCAGCACATGTAAAACGACAGTTGATTTTTATTCAGGCGTTTTAGTGATACTGAGAATGGAAGGGTTTAAACCTGCATACTTAAATCCTCTCAACTTTACCTGTGAATAATATGGGCTTAAGTGGTGTTGTAACAAAAATCATTACTGTACTTGATTCAGAGCTGATTGCAAGCTGTCACAAGAAAGTATTTATGTTCGCACATGGTTCAGCTCAGCATGATGGAAACTGCAGTTTCACATAAAGTGTATTGATTTTCCTGTAGGATACTGAGAAGGTTGATGCAATAAATCAAAATTTCCCAAGTTAGGGGCGCTGACTAGTAATATAATCTGACAGTTATGTACAGGCTTTTGCACATTTTGTTAGAGGCTGTTAATGCAATTTTGCACCTCATCATAATAAAGTATGTCAGTTATTTCACAAATCAGTCATACAGCTTAATCAACACTGTAGTAACTTAAGGGATGCAAACAAAATTACCTACATATCGGCCACATCAGCAGGGAGATTTTGATTGCAACAATTTTCCCTGAGAATGTGAAATAGAAAATACCTACCTTGTCTCCTCACCTACCGGTATGTCCATACATTCACTGTTCTAATAATATTCATGGGGAGATAGTTCAGCTAATTGCTTGGCTATATGCAGTATTTAGCCCCCGTCTGTATCAGCCTAAAACTGAAGTTACCATGGATGTTGTAGCAAAACACAATCAGCTCATACCTTTGTTATTACTGGTGTCACCTAATATAGACTGATCCATAGAAATTAGTTGTTAACTTGTCCATATATGATTCTGCCTGTATATTTGAAAGGTTGGCAGAGAGGTAGTGGGAGATGCAAACAATATTGAAGACATGTCCAGTAATGTCTTATTATTTTATTAATACAGTGAAACCTCGCTATACCGCCACTCCCGCATACCGCCAGCTTTTCACCGTGGAACGGATCTGACGCCTATACAAAGTCACTAAAAATCTCGTTATACCGCCATCCGCCATCCGCCAACAGTTTAACTGTTACATTCATAACTTGAGTATAGTAAATATTGCTCGTTATACCGCCAACGTAAATTTAACCCCCACCCCCCACTCCCCACCTCTACCTAAATCCAGCTAACAGACGGAACATCACTTGGCGCCACAGTCTGTGCTTGTTACTCAAACACCAATCCTACTACACACTCTTCGCTTTTTGGAAGCGAAGTCCTGATAGGCCTACTGATGGGGCATGCAGTGGGAAAGGCGGGTCACAGTTCAATCTCCTCTCGCTCAATAGGCCTAGAGAGTTTGCGAACGAACGTAAGCGCGCGCGAGGTGATGCTTCAACTGGTTCGCACCGGTCGCGGGGTACGATGCAAACAGCACACATTGATCTATGACGTAGGCCTAGCGCTCGTGTGATTCTCCGACCCGGATGTGTAATGTGTAGTAGTCAACTTCTTTTCTTATCATTCTCCAACTTGACACATACGCTTCCTATCCTTAGTTCTTGCTTGTTTTTTATTTTAACTCTATTGTTTTAAAGGGAGATAAGTGCATTATTTTAGACATGTTAGCCAGTCCAATGTTGGTAAATTACTTATTTCCCTTGTTCTACATGGTATTTTCGTTGTACCGCCATTCTCGTTATACCGCCATTTTCCTGTTTGCCCCTTACTTGGCGGTATAACGAGGTTTCAGTGTATGTGTCCATTACTGGTGTTACATAGTCTTAAAGTTTGGAAATTACATGTAGTATAACCTGTGAACAGAGTTATAACTCCTTTGTATTACCTGCAGGACAGTACTTACAGTGAACAACTGCGAAGAGACAATGACACAACAGATGGGTGTGAAACACACCTGATCAACAACTGTACAAAAACCTCCTAATACTGAATCCCAAAGATGTAATACAGAAGCTTTCAAGAAGAGATCAAAGCAGCATCTTTCACCTCAATGACTGTTTGAATCAGATAAATCCACAGCATGTTTCAAACTGCAGACAGTGCCCTCACTTATATGAAACAATTAAACATAACCTATTTGCATGTCCAGTGCTCTTAAGGGTAAAAACAAAAATACTTGCCGAAAACTCCATCCATAGAAAACTTTCCATTGCAACTCAAATTCACAAAACCATGACCTATCACATACAGACATCAAGGGTCATTATAATACTCAGTGGTAAGGATCAAGGGCGAGGCAAGGCAAAACATGGTCAATGATGTGAACATCATAAGGGCCCAAAAATTAGTTATTTACTGATTTATCAGCTGATAGCTGGTGGCCTAGGCAACTCACATTTGACACTTACCAGATTGCAGAAATCCTTCACAATATTGTGAAAAGTGACACCATCGAAAGGCTAGATTTGGATCAGCTTTTTGTATTTGCTACAAGTTCCCTGCAAGTATTGCATGGTTTTAATATTTCTAACTTTCTTTGTTGGGATTTGCTATCAAGATACTCAAACTCCAAACTGCACAGGGCATTAGGGTTTTATATATACAACAAAGGTATACTTGAGTCAGGGCGTCGATGCCTTCAGCTGACACACTTTGTCAGACTTTTTCCTGAAATCCCTTGCTTGCTTATTAGATGGAGATACACTTGAGCATTGTAAACAGCATTTCATAATAGTTCATAATAGTTCCACTAAGCAGTGACTTTGAAATGGATTCATGTATAATACCGGTACTGTATATTTTTCTGAATAATTTGTACTGTTCTATAATCAGCTGTCATATAAAAATGAGATGAATAACATTATATGGCATTCTAAAACAGTTCCCCTATATGGTAAATAAATGTCCTGTTTTCATTCTCAGGCGAGACATTTGTCACCCGCAAGATCACCCGTGCCGTCGCCAAAATCACCTTGGGACAACAGAAGGACCTGGAGCTGGGTAACCTCAATGCCAAGAGAGATTGGGGCCATGCCAAAGACTATGTGGAGGTGGGTTATTTGGCTGCGGGATCAATAGTATGGCACACTGGGCAACTCTATGTGTACTCTGTCCTTCCTATTAGAGAGCATGTGAAGGCTGTGTATTCCCATCCCAAGTTGATTCCTCGTGTCTTTTCCCTGCTTGATCGTTTTTCGATATTCCAGACTTTGAACTTAGCCACTTCTTGTTCATCAAGCTGTGGTTCCTTAGCCTGGAGATAATCATCAACGGTGGCGGGTATTTCCCTTCTTTCCAGTTATAGCTTGCCACTAATCATAGCTCCTCCTGCTAGTGTGCCAGCCCTTCCATTTCCCTGATGTGGCAATGAGACAGCAGGAACAATCTAGCTGTTAGGTTATCTAAGCATGGACATTTGGCTCCCATTTCATTGACCAGATACTTCAGCTCATGTAGTAACAATATATAATTCCTTTTGTACCCTATTTCAGGTTATGTGGTTGATACTTCAAGCTGAAATTCTTCAGAGGGAGATGCCCCTGTGTAACAGGTGTTTCGGCCCTTCGACTTCCTGACACTTTTTAGAATGTCGGAAGTCAAAGGGCCAAAACACTTGCTAGACAGGGATATCTTCCTCTGAAGATCTTCTGTTGTCTCGCTCTCCAAATAAGAGAGGTTTCTATTTTTTTTAAAGCTTGTGTAGTAACAATATAAGATTTCTTTTGTGCCCTCCTTCAGGCTATGTGGTTGATGCTTCAAGCTGATGTTCCAGAAGACTTTGTAGTAGCCACAGGAGAGACCCACAGTGTCAGAGAGTTTGTGGAAGCAGCATTCAAATGTGTAGGCAGGGTCATAGAGTAAGTTCACCTCTTGTATTTGGTGGCATTCTTGTTGTCATTTCTTGGCTCATTTCCTATGTCTACCTTTGCTAGAAGGTCATAATAGTTTACCAGTATGTTTGTTTATTTGTTTGTCAATTGGTTGGTGGGTTTGTTAGCAAGATTGCTTAATGGGTCACAAATTAAGATTGGGGTGAGCACATTAATATTGTGGGAGACATTATTTTCCCATTGATGTTTTCAGGAAAGATCAGTGATTTTTAAAGTTTTACTTATACTGAAGAATGTATCATATATTTTCAATTTTATTAATGTTTGGTGACATTTTTGTACAATTTTATTCAGGAAAGTTTTCTTTCAATCATCCACAAAAGTTACTTTTAATGTTAGTTTAGCCTAATGGTCAAATAATTATGGTAATTTTGCTGTTATCGTGGTTCTCAAAGGAGACAACTCTACATTAAATTTTGGGAGGCGTAATTTTTCACAAAACTATAATTTATTGTATTATTTCCCTTGTCATATTTTTGATACATCAGTAAGTGATTTTTTGCTCGAAAATTTAAAAACAACAGCGATTTTTCACTTGACATCTTCACCCCTGAAACAAATTTGAATGAAACATACTGGGAAGGTTGGACCCAGCCTGGAATGGAGCATAAAATGTGATGCAATTCTAAACTAACTGCTTTGGCATTAGTTAACATTGGCTAATGCAAGGCAGCTTTATTCATTGATGGAGTGAACAAATCCAGGAAGTTTTCAAATGATTTCTTGAAATTTTGAGATTGTGCATTTTCATTGCACAGATTGTAAGAGCACCATGCAGTAGGCATTCAGTACCAATGCCTTTTGGGAATATATGCAAGAATCTATGTGTTACTATTTTGTTGGACATGTGGATAAAGTTGTGATTAGGGCATTTTCATCTTTACCCCCCTTGACAGAGGAATGCATTTTACAAGATGCTCCTCACAGTAAACAGAGATTTCAAATACATGTACAAAGTTACAGCAGCATATCACAGAAACTGCAAATATGCTTTATCTTGTTATGATATTGCAGTCTGCCTACGCTCCGGTAATTAATAAATGAAATTGCATGCAAGAGGGTAGCTCTGCTATAGTGTATGGAAATCTTTTCACACTGCACTTATCATTTTCTCATTAAATTGTGTAAGGGCAGACTCATGATTTAGACATATAAAAAAAAAATTGCATTATACATATCTTACTCTAAGGTGTCCAGTCTTTGCAGAAGGGGAAGAGGGTGTTTGTGATGTATGTTAGTCATCTGATTCTGGCTATACTTAACATTTCATCAAACTGTATGCCACTGAACAATATACACGACTGACTTTGTTTTTGGCAACTTTAAAGGGTCATTTTTTTAAAAAAAATTATTACAAAAATAGGACTTCTGTTTATCCCATAGGGAAACTGTTTTACAATGTTCCACATCTGATTCATATTATACATATACATAGAATAGTAAAATACACATAAGTACTAATGAAGTCGACAACAAGTCATTGGTAGTCATATGGTTGCAATGCCCTGGTCATCTCAGGACTAAATCCAGGTACTTGCTTATACTAAAGTGGAGTTAGAAATAGGGGTTCAGTGTCTCTCCCAAGGACACTACAACACAAATCATCTAGCTTAGGAGTTGAACCTACAAACATTTGATATGACTCTCTTCAGATTGTGAGTATGACTCACATGCCGCACAGTAACACTACCCCATTTACTCACTTTGCTGCCAATATTGTGGCCTTGGACATGTGGTTCAGGCACTCTTGTCTTATTTAATTTTTATTTCTGCCCAATATAGATGGGAAGGCACAGGTGTAGATGAGATAGGCAAGGACCAAGCAACAGGCGAGGTGTTGGTGAAGATCAATCCTAAGTACTACAGACCCACAGAAGTGGTAAGCGCTTTGTTTCTTGCTAGCTATGGGTTAGCCTTTGTTCATTCAGCTCATAAGTTTTAAGGCATACAATGCAGTATTATGTTAATGAAAGCTTATGTAAAAATACTGAATGGATTGAAACGATTTTTCACGGAATTCATCAGTGCAAAACTATCTAAGGAACATATAGTGACAGCATGATTTAATATAGCTGCAAATATGACTTCAACAAAACACATGTATGTTTGTACAAGTATCAACAGTTTAATACATCAGAATACCAGTCAGCTGAGAATGACTGTTGATCAATACAAATTTCCATCCAGAAAAAAATACTGTCGTAAGTCCTAAAAGTCAGATAAGGACTTCACAACAGTAATCAGCCTGGGCAGTGAAATACTCTGCAGTTTTTACAAACTGTAAGATACACCGCTTAAAACCATGTATTCAGGCAAGTTTTCCTACTGAATTATTTTTAAGAGAATTATATAAACCTCTGCTGCAGAGGCTGAGAAAACAGGTACGCAGTCTGATATTGATTATCACATAATTGGGCAGGAATTTATTGGGTATCTGTGTTTTGACATTGTATTATGGTAGAGCTTGGGATTCATATCTACACTTCAAACTGCAGTGGAACCATCATAATACATCCTCCCTTCAGACCAAGCTAAGGGTGTGTAACCAGAAGTCTTGTGTTATCCAGAGTGCCTTTGATGGGGAACAATTTGGACGTTTGAATGAAAGTGTGCTAAGCAGAGGGTTGCATCAGATTATGCTTATGTTCAGGCTTCCAATGTATTCATGTTCTCTCAAGTCCCACCAATCTTTTTCAGGATCTTTTGCTAGGTAATGCAACAAAGGCACACGAGAAGCTCAAGTGGGAGAAGAAATATGACTTTGAAGTAAGGACATAGTATAGAACAAATTTATACATTATATATGTATATCTGTTAGAGATTTCTAGTTCCCATTTCAGGAAATTCTAATGAATATAGTGCCATTTAGGCCATTTGGAAATAGATAGGATTTTGTAGTGTGATATATTTGGGGCAATGTTTAGCTTTGCAAGTGCTGATGTTGTTTACAGAAATCCGCACATTCCATACATTTTTGTTCAGGTCAACAGAGTTGTTTTATTTTGAGAAATTGTTTAGCCATGTGGACAAGTTTTCAGAGAAGTTTATTTAAAAATGATAAATCTGTTTCTTGTATGTGCATACTTGGGTGTCACATGTGGTAAACCGAATTAAATATTTGGAGCCATAGAGACTCGGTGGGAAAGTTAATGCTGTATGAAGGTATTGGACAAGTGTAGGTTTGCTGTAACTGAGCATACCAAACAGAGTGAGCATTGCATTTCGTCGCCTTCCACACGAAAGGGCATATTCCGATTATCGACAGTTTTTGAGTTATCACCACCAGTACATAGTGCTATCTCAGAACTATGTTCACACGAAACGATGTATCCCTAGCTCAAATAGTAACGAAGATATAGCATAAAATTCCTAAGGGCTTAAGCTAACTATCAGTATGATCGAATCAGACGTAAATCGCTCTCCTTAAAAATGTGAAAAACAGGAATACGCCTTTTCGTGTGGAAGGCGACGATTTGTATTCTGGGCTGTGTAAGTACATCTGTTTTCACAAGAAGTTTATATGTTTAATCCTCAAGCCCTTTCCACAAGGTCCAAAACATAAAATTTAGCACACTTTGTACTTTATTGCAACATTTCTCAGAAAGTAGAATATTTCCTCTATCATGAACCTTGAAAAAAAAAAAATGCTCACTTGGCTGCATCCTCTATTTAATCCCAGTTTTGTTCATGCTGCTATATAGTTGTTGTTAAACAGAACAAACATGTGAACCCAGATGTTAAAGGTTCTAACTGAATCAAACATGCTGTTAAGAAATCTTTGGTAAAAGTTTTCATACATTCATTGAGACAAATGAATCTCAGCCAGGCAACTCTTCGTTTTGTTGTTCTTTGAAAATTTAATGCAGCAGCAGCGCTAATTCTTTGGTAGCAAATAGTATATGTAAAGAGGAAGGTCTCCAGCTGTATAACTCAAATCTGTTGGAAATATGAGTTTGAACCTTTTCAATCAGGGGCTTGAAATACATCTTGCAGCCTGTCAAAATGAGGTATATATGGCTAGGCTAGGAAGTTATCAGGCTCCGAAGGTGATTTTGGCCATTTGATATCAACTTTTGTTTATTTATGGAAATAAAGAGTAAGATATTCCTGTATACAAAGCTGTTAATTTTATGGGCGAGTGGTGTGTAATTGTGGCTAGATCTGATTTTTAATGATGTAGGTTAGATGACTTCTATAGTGGACAATAATTGTTTTTTGGTCACAATTTTTCTCTAATTTTTTTTACGTTGCATGAGGATGACCTCTTGCCACTTTAAACAACTATAACTCAGGTCAGCATAATGCTACCTCAAAACTATGTTCACCTTGAAAGCAGGCTTTCACATCATACTAATTACTATTTTTTAATTCATTTATATATTTAATTAATGATTTTTTAAATAGTTTTTTTTTCTTTTGTGGCATATTTTTCATACATTGCCAAGCACATTTATTCTTTCGCAAACCAATTCTGAGCCAAAGACCAAACAAAAAAAAACCAACCTTAAAACAAAAAAAAACTATAACTTGGTTTGGTGAAAATTTTACATATACTTCATTTTCGACTAGCTGCAAGATGTTTATTCTTTATCCTGCCTGGTTGTTTATTTATTCTTTATCATACCTGGTTGTTACCCTGTAAGCACTAATTCACTTTCTTTTCTTGTCATTATCAGACGTTAGTGAAGGAGATGGTGCAAGCTGATCTCAACTTGATGAGAAGTAACCCCACTGCGTAGACCATGAAGTTCATCTACAAAACAGCATTTCATTTGTGGGTCCTGGAAATCCAATGAGTTGACGAGGAGGAGAGAGTCTGGTGATATGCTGATGAGTATTGTTAAGCTGCATCACATCATATGCATGCTTTTCAGAATGACTGATGTTAATCTTTTTGTTCTTTTATGAATTTGCCATTGTTATGGTACTCCTGTGGTTTTATTTGTATGTATGTAATCACATTATGTATGTAATCATATTAGTCTTTAAAACCACAGACATGGTGCTGTTAGCGTTGCTGTCAAGCATTTTTATGCTGATAGGTGTGAATAAGCTTTGGTGTGCAAAGTATTACAAAACTTGTCAGAACTTGTTCCAGAAAAATGCATACCAAAGTGTGAAATGGTGCATTTTTAAAAATTTATTATGATGACAATTTAGAAAATTTAACAGGGGGTGATGATGATAATTTAACCAAATCAAAAACAACTTAAAAAAAATTCGAAGACCACCATCTTGTAAACTTCATCAACACCTATATAAAAAATGGTGTTGTTTATATTTATCTTATTCAAATATCCCCGAGGCAGTATTCAGTTGAACACACTTTCTGTAGCAGTCACGTAGCAAAAAAATTACCTTTCTTTAAATTAAATGAATTTTTTCCCTTTTGAACAGTGTACAGAATAGGGTGAATCTTTGCTCTGTGAAGAGAAAACATGGAATGATTAATGCAGTTTTATTTGAATTTTAAAATGAGTCACGGTAAATTTATTGCTCAGGGTATCATCGTTACAGAAATCTATTAAATTTGGTGATAAAGACAGGGTTTGCACAGTTTTACATAATACTGTACTTTTTTGTCATACTCTGTAGCTGTTTATGTTTAGAATGTTGATCTCCTTTTTTCTGAATTGCTTGGGATTAACTATACACAGCTATTCTAAAATGTTATTTGTGTGGGACTGAACACAGTTTTATGTTTGTTACCATGTGCGTTGCACAGTGAGGTTTATGCTGATGAAAATTTTATATATTTCGGAGATAGGGTATGCATGATTTCTGGTTCCTTGCACCAGGAAGGATCTTCCTTACATTAATTTATTAAGTAGTTGCTGCTGAAAAAAAATTTGGACAGTTTGTTTTTGTAACAATTTGTCTGTGAAGGTTGAATGCTTGGCCAAGGAAATCACAGGGTAGTACCAAAGTCAAACAAAACAGCTGTGTAAGATACAAATGCTTTGTAAATGCTGTGTGAAAACATTTAGATTTAAAATTATCTTGTTTTTAATCTCATATTGAAATGATATGTTCCATAAGCAATATGTGGGGTACAGGATTTTCCAGCTGGAAAACAGTTTATTTCATACCATAGTATTCACTGTAACTTCCTCAGGGATGCCTATTTGTTATTTCTAATAAAAACAACCATCTTTGATGTTCTTTACATGGGGAACTTGTTTTGGGGCGTTTGGAAGTTTCCGGACAGGGCAATTGTTCTAGGGCGACTACAAATACTGCCGAAAATCATCATACCCAAGTCAGTATTGTAATTACTGGCTTATATGCAGGAAAGACACACCAGAAGTTTCTGTGATTACTTGTATCGTCCAATATTATCTCAAGCTACTGATTTCTGGAGTGCAACAGTGTTCCATGACTGTGATGAGGGAAAAAAACTGACACTTGTGCACCATGACCTGGGAAACATAGTTATCTGTATGTATATGTAAACTTCAAACCACTCTGCTGTTGTTTTCCTGTATTGGTGAGAGTCAATATTGTTCCCATGTCATATGAAGGCCAAAATTCATATCATTTTTATGATATGCACAGACCTAGTCCAAAATTGATTTTACGTCTTTGACAGCCATGATTGTGACTTCGGTGATTTTGAAGCCATTGAGAGTAACTTTTTTATGTTAAATGTGATATCAGTGATTGACACCTTGTCTGGATCAACAATATGCAAGAGAGGTACTTTGCATGGCCATTATGAACTGGTCCAACATTTTTTGTAAGTACTTTTAGTACTTTAACCGAATTTGGGAACTATTGGGTTATAAGTGATTAATTCTCAAATTCCAAAAATTTTAAATGAGCCTTGAGTTATGTGATGAAGTTCAGGCACAGTATTATTATAGATCATTGCCGGCTGAGATTTAGATTATTATTTTTTTTCTGAGTTCATACAGTTTCTGAAAAGTCCTTAAAAGTTCTAATTTTTGTAAGCTAGGTTTTAGAGCCATGACATTGAAATGTCACTAGTCAGGCCATCAAAAAGTCCTTGAGAATGGTTGGCAACAATCAGCCTTCATTTCAATCAGTGAAAGTGTGTAGCTTGCAGTCTCTGCTGTGTTGGTGTTAAAGCAAACAAGATAAAAGTATAAAACTTCACAAACTCAAATTTCTAGAAACCAGCTCAGAAATGTGGTTTATGAAGTACTAGTTAAATTTAATATGGAATTTGAAAGTGAGGGAGTGGAGCTTTGTGACAAGAAGGTGTAGAATGCAAGTTAGTGAGGTCTGAGATCATGAGGGTCTACTGTATAAGTAAAATTATGTACTTTTTCTAGGTATAAGTTTTTGGATTTCCTGAAAATATATCTTTGAAATGTATTTAAATGCCCTAAAGCTTTTGTTTGACAAACTATGTTTAATCTGTTTATGAGATAATGAGATATTTAACTGCTGACAAGTATTTCAAATTTTATTTATATACTGTGGGTTTAACCTACTGTTTTCATGCTGTGTAGTGAAAAACTTCATGTGAAACCCAAGCTGTGGAAACATCATTAATTAAATCTAGATGCATTGAACTGTGAGCATTCAGAAGAAACAGAGACAGAAAGACCTCATGACTCAGAATCTTATATCCTCAGAAACCCACACTGTTATTGTAATGTAGTAAATATGATTTTACTTATCAAAAAATTGTGAATATATGCAATGTATCTGATGAGTGGTGTTGATATGTTTTCCTTTTTTTGTAATTCAGTCCAGCATCTCAAAATCTTACTGCATAGATTTTTTTTTCTATAAGTATTGATGTGGGGAATTCAGTATGCCAAGAAGGATGCACCATTTTGTTAAACGTTGTTAAATTATGAGAGGGTTTATTTTTGTGTTGATTTATAATTCATATTATCTGTTTTACATATACACATGTCATAACTTACACATTGAAAGGTGGCAATAAGTTTACTTTAAAACATATTATGTGGCCATGTTTATCTTTTGTTGTTTTACCCCAATTTTATGCATGTTCTGAGTCTTCCCCCAGTGGTTTTAAATGTATTTTATACCTACTTACTGCACACTGGTCTTAAATTGTAAACCACTGAATCATCTAAAATGTTTGTGCTTGAATTTACTGACGACATGAGATCTTAAAATAGAGCATGGTACATAATATTCATGTCAAAGCCCATTACTTTATATGAATACTGAAATTTCTTTTTGCCTTTCATTTTCTCATGAAAACTGAGTGAAACTTAAACTGAGCAATTTGCCTGTCAGTGTGGAAAGTGGGAAAGAAGAGTTACGTGTGTGTGCTCATTGTGTTTCACTTGCTTATTTTTTGTAGATCACCAGGTTAATCACTTTGGAAAGTTTATGTTCAGGTTTTAGAGCAAGAGGTTGGCTTGAAGCGAAATGTCCATCACTCTTCATTTAACCATTGTGGGCCTGATGACAAATAAAGAACACATTCAAAGCCACCACTCTGGCTTATGTTGGATGCATATGAACCCTATTATGCTTCCTGCTTGATGAGGATATATTACAGGAGTACGGGTACATTGGCACCAAAACCATCCGTTGGCAACTTATACAACGAGGTGGTAACAGCATGTAACTAGCTGATATGGCCCGGATCACTCATGCTGATATGGAAGCATAGCATTATGAGAGATAGGGTTTTGTGTACTGATAGGCTTTCATTCCTCTGATGCAAAGTTACTGTGACATGTTCATAGCCAGAGTCCCGGTTGTCTTCAACACAGCGTGTTCTATTGGTTTTAAAGAAAGTAAGGATGTTAGAGGCACATCCAAACTGTCTGTCAAGCAATTGAAAGTAGACATATATGCTTCCAGCTTCAAGCCTTGGAAATGATTTACTTTGGAACAGTATCTTTTTCTTGCCAAAATACTGGAAACAGTATTATATCGAGGGTGCTATTGTCCCAATGGGTTTTTATTCCTATCATTTGATTTTATCATATACATGTATCTGTTACTTTGTAACATCCTTTGTCCGTAGTTGTATCAGAATGTATAGCCTGTCATGAGCTGACCAGAACCACATGTCTCCTGTATTTCTGCCCTGTGGCAAAATGATGTTTCTGACACTTTGGCACTTTTCTACTTTAACAACTTTTCGGACTTGACTTGAGCTTTTGTTTATACTTCCGGAGACAGAAGGATATGTCTCTAATGATTTTAGTTGTATTTGATATGATAGTCCACAGTGACTAACAACTGCAGTCAGAAAAATGATATAATTTGATGCGAACATCTGTCTACCTTGACCACAGGTCATTCACTAGAAGAAATCAGGCAAAGTATTGCACAGAAGATATCTACTTTGTCATGCTTCCTTGCAAAATATTATTTTTTTTATTGTATTCAAGAACTGCTTGCAATATTGCTATGTCATGGGGCTACCTTACAAAGTTAATGTATTTCTCCAAACAAGATCAGCAGAATGGACAGTGGGTCAACATTATTGTAAGCCTGTTTATACTTAATGTAGCAAGTAGCTATAAATTTTTATCTGCTCGTGATTATCCTTGCTTCTATAATGTTATGGTTTGACTTATGCTCTCATTATCTAGTGATAAACAATTTGATATGTTGCAAACATATTGCTGAGTCAAGACATACGCAATTTGTCTACAGTTGTTAGTGTATTTCTCATAACTTGCAAACTCGTTTGCCTTTTGTTATGATTTGCAAGAGATCTGAAATGTCTTTCATAAATTTGGGAAGTGGGTTATGCTATAGTAATTGAGACAGCGGAGAGAGTAAATGAAATTTATCATATTTATCTCCAAGCTTCTTGAGACAAAATTTTATTGAGGAAGGGACAGTGTGTTCACAGTCTCCTGTTGAACGTATAAGCGTCTCCAAATTTTACCTCTGATGAGACACTTTCAACAGGAGTTCTGTCTCATAACATTATTTACTAGGTCTTGTCCAGTAATGGTATCACATTCTGAGGGCAAAATTTATGTACCTTGGAAGAAAATCTTGGCACCTGCCTATTTGACCATTGTTTCTTTTTTCCTTATCTATAATTCACATTTACTTTGCATGTACAAAGCTTCATTTATTTCAGTTTTTTGAATATCTATAGACTTCACAAAGGAGGCTTGTGCCGGTATTGTTTTTCGCATTTCTAAACATAATACGTTATGTGATATGAACATAAGCAAGTTCACCGTAGGAAATGTATAAGATGTTTAAAAGAAATTACAGTGCTGTGGAAAATATGTGTGATGATGAGAGGAAATTGGCTATCCAAGGCAATGATGCAGTAAAGTTATCATTGGACTCTTTCATTATGTTTGAAAGTATAATACTGCATTCCCTGTAACTGCGACCGCTCACGAATGAATGCCCTCTCCATCTCCACGGTCTCTTCAAAACTTCACAACGTATTATGGCACATCATTACAACATTGTCGGTGCAATCATCCTAGACTCAGGCTAATCGTTCGTTCCCATATTATTTTTCCTCAAACTGCCGAATTTCCCTTTGATGTTCTAATTGTACTGAGTCTTATTCTAAATGTTGCACCTGCCCATCTTGATTTCACACATCGAAGGCACCAGTTAGAGAGAGTATGGTAGGTAGTACATACAGGTAGCAGCTTGTTGACTGGGTGGTTCAAATGCTTGAGCGTGCTGCATAAGTAGGAAAACTTGTGAGGATTATTTTTCACACCTCAAGTTAGAACGTCATGGCATGTTTTATGTCTGGTAGATTTACAGCCATTGTAGTCCCTTAAATAATTATTATCAGAATAGAATCTCACAGGAATGCAATTGATCCTACTTGGTCATAGCCCGCTCATTTGCAAGTTTTTTTCTCAGCCACAACATTTATCAATATCAACTTTCTTTCTGTATGAAATTTGAGAACAAACAAGGTTGTTTAACTGCACTGTTAACTTAAAGGTGATTTTCTCATGTTTCCACTGCATTGTAGTTTAAAGTGATATTGTTTAGTGAGTGTATAATATTTTTAGCAAACAAGGGTGAAAATACATTTTTGAGTTTTACAGGTGTAATATTATTTTTCCGCCCTGGAATGTTTCACAGGTAGCATCAGAAAAGGTATAACAAGGTCAGATATTGAGTACTAGTATTTTTAATGAATATTAATTATAATTATATATATATCTTATGTTGGAGGTATTCTAGACACAGAGTAGAGAGCTTTTCTATGTTTTTTGGGTTTTTTTTGGTCTCAGCCGTCTTTCCTACACTGATAAAAAACTTGATTCCTGTACATGAACATTATTTAACTGGCAAATGCAGTGAACTATACAGATGTGAGACACTGGCAGAACAGAGGATTGTTTCACTTTGACTGACAGTTTATTCATGATGACGGACGGAAGAAGACCAAAAGGAATGCAGCAGTTCTACTGATAAATGTGTCATAATTGGTCAAACTATTATAATAGTTGAACAGATGATGCTTTGCAGTTTCAATATGTAATAATTCTTTCGGACCATTAGACCCACCATCATCATATGGTGAAAAGAATAATCAAAGTATTTTCTTTTTTTTTTGTCTGCAGTGCTTATATACCCCCATACTTCACTTTCACAAGTTTACAGTATTACATTTACAGCCACAAAAATCGCCAACAGAAGTACAAGTTTCATCACTCTGCTTTTGTAACTTGATTCTTAGGCCTTATTTAAAACCACAGCGCATAATTCTCCTTGATTGACTTGTTATAGTCAGTCTTGAATGCTTACACATATATATGAATGATGAATAGATCAGGTACAAATTTGGGACCCCATAAATTCAAGGAAACGTATGATCAGTTGCTTGTGTGGTTGCAGGTAAAAATTGATTCATACATTTCATTGTCTTTCAATGATGCAGTGTTACTATTATGCCACTTAATGTGTTTGGCATCTAGTTACATTGGGACTCACGGAGTTGAAATAATATTTGTTTCATATAACTTTTTAACATTTTAAATTTTCATTATTTAGTATTTGTATGTCTTTTAGGGGTTCAGATGGGAACAGTTGATTTAGAGGCTTTATTATGTTTTTGTCAAAACAACTGTAAATCAGAAGTGTATTGTATATGAATGCAGCATTTTTTTATGTCTGTGCAAATCAGAATCATAATAGGCCATGTATTATAGATAATGTTGGGCTGCAGATTTAGCCCTGGATATCTCAAAATCATTAAGTGTTCACAATGAGCCAACAATCTTGCCAGTAGGAATCTGGCCTTTAAAAATGTTTTTGAAACATTACTTTTCAGCCCATGGATCATTTACTGATGTATGAGCAAAGCGAGTCGTGAAAAACTGCAGGCTTACACACATAAGTCTAAACAATTCATGTTTCTGAAAAGCTGAAAAAAGTTCACCATTTGCTCAAACTAGGCCAGTGAGCACTCACTGTTTATTTACAACCCAGCTGTGTTTGTTTTTTTTTCTTTTAATTTTCACACAGTCCTTGTTTGCCAATAGCTATGAGCCTGACTCAATCATTCACACTTTCAAGCCTCACTCTCGGGCCATTGCATATATAGCATTGTTTGTCCTGGCCGCCTGATTTGAAGAGACGAATATGGCATATTTTTTTTACAAGGTTAAGATGAGATTTGATGCCTAAAGCACAATTCACATAATTTGTCTTTTATTTATACAATATTGGCAAGGCCTCACTTTTCTCATCAAAGAGGTGCCACAAATTTAATTAGGCTAGCACTCTCAAAAGTCTGATATATAAGAATGAAAATAGATCAGGTAAATTCTGATACGTTCATTGATTTTGAATGTCATCATCAAGCTGCTATATCAATGTCAGCTGAGTAAATGTACAACTTTTTTATTTGAGTTTTCTGTACATTTTAAGAATATTACAGTTCCAGTATTCGTTCAGTCTTCACAGATACTGTGCCTGCTATGCATCCTGTTAGCTCATAAATTCCACATTTTTCTATTCTGATGTGTGACTCTGATTGTGGAATTTGACATACAGTGGCTAGCAGTGCTAGTGTGAAAGTCGTGACATGGTTTGAAAATAGAATGTGATGTCTGTCATTTCTACTTCTAAAGGTGAGTAAATTAAATGTTGTCTCAAGCTTAGAGACCACAAATTCCTGGTTTTATCAAGATGCCAATCTTCCATCTTTTTCTCTCTGCTGAATAACAATAAATATACATTTGACATGGCTGAATTCCAATTCACTGAACCACAGTGTCTGCTTAATCATAACATTTCTTACATAATAGAGCACTCCATTTTACATGTTGATAGTCTTTGGATAATTACAACTCTTTCTGATGGTATATCGTTCTTTGCTCCCATCTACTTACATTGAGAGTCCTTTAGACTTTCAACAAAAATATTATCCCGTGTATGATTATCTTGCTACATGGCAAAGAGTCTGTATTATCCATGCACTCCTGAAGAAGAAGTATTTAATATAGATTTCTTTTTGCTATATTTGATATTGATTTGATAATCGATCTTTGATTTAAAAAAATGATCAAAATATGATCCAATCTTAGACTCTGGGTAAAGAAGATACTGGAATTTTTGTGATTTAACTGAAGAGAAGTTAAAGCCATGTTGCACTGATATAAACAGTAATGGTAAAACATGCTTAATACACACTGATGTTACTACATCCAGTTTTAGAAGTCCTACCTTGCATATCAGTATGCAGAAGACATGATATTGAATAATACTTTATCGAGGTAAATAGATATTAGTGCCAAATTGTTCATACCAATATGTGTTTGAAACCCGTAATGTATGACTTCATGTATTTTCTGCGACATATTGACTTTGGCAACTGGATGTGAGAAAAATCAGTGTTTTGAAGAGGGCCGTAGATTATAATGTTGTTTGTTTCCATTATGCAGTTTTGACATTTAATTCTCCTGTGTCTTCCACCTCCTGTCACCAGGGTAATGAGAATGTATTACTTAACTTTGTAAATTTGCTGGCATGGAAGAAGTAGTACAGAGCTTTCTTTTTCTTTTTCTTTTTTTCTGATGGGGAGCAGGAGTGACTTTCAGGCAAAGTAAATAATTAGACCAATTGATGTTAAATTTGTTGGATAAGTTGATGTTCAAATTCACCAAATAGTGATTATCCAAACTTCTCTGCCTGTTTTAGAATTTTCGGGCAAAGCAAGAATGTACCAATTCTCGCTAGATACCTATTTGAATTGCGCTTATCAAAAATATGTTGCTGATGATATATAATGTGGAAAAAGCATTTTTGTGGTTAGGTGTATCTTATTATGGCCTTCAAAATTTTGCATTTTTTAGGTAAAAATTTGCTTAGCAAAAAAACAAAAAACTATGTTGCATATAATATGATCTAAGATCTAACTTGTAGTGAATATGCAGGGGTGATTAACTCTTTGATGCACTCGTGGTGACTTTCAACAGAATGCAGACCCTCCTTTGGCTAGGTATCTTGAGCTTGGGAATCCGTGCCAACTACTGGCAAATACCACCATACTCTTTATACTGGAGCCAACCCAGTACATTAGAGAGGTTTTTGTTTTTTTTATCAAGTTTGAACCTCTTACGAATCGTTATTGCAGCAGCAGGCATGCACATAATAATATAGCATTTCGTGGTGTTATGATGATATTGCATGTTACAAATTAGATGTGGAAGTCATGTCTTATTTTAGTTTCTAATGCACAGTATGGTTGTAACAATAGGAGTGCTATACATGCATACCTGTCTCTACCATACTGGCCCTCAGAGATTCAGACTTAAAAGTGATGTTAATGTTAATTTACCAATATAAATATTTACAGCAGAATACAGGTACAGGGGAGGACATTTAATACAGACACAATAAATGCACACTTAATATAGATATAAACATGTATACTGATTACAGTATTTTTGGTCCTCATTTTTTTTTTCTCTGAGGGTACATTATGGTTAATATGAATTTCTGTTAATAAATACACTTTTGGTCAGTCCCAAGGTATATGCATTATCTGTGCTCCACTGTACCTTGATCAGTGTTCTTTATGAAGCTTTCGCCTATAACAATCAGTGGTTTAGAAAATATATCTTGCCCTCCTTATGCTTCCAGATATGCACATATATGCACAATTCATTCATGACTTCCCAACATTTGCCATGTCACTACTCACTATTCACTATTTGACTTTACATGTACATGAGAGGGAAAATATTTATTTATGTCAATGCGACATTATCTGATAATTTGCCAACCTGATTTATTTTAAAATTATTACTTATCTGTGGGATAGTTGCTTATTTACATGTCACTCTTTCATGATCGGATATAAAATACGATAAGTCAGTCAGAATGGTGTTTGTTGTACCTTTCTTCCGTTTAAACAATTTGGCTGTTCTACATGTTTGTCTTCATGTTTTACAGCCAGCCAAGATGAGGGTTTAGTTGTTACATTAGAAACTTAAATATCAGGCTCTCAAGGTGATTGGACCATCCGAAATCGAAATTTTGACTGTTGCAAAAATTGAGAGTAAACTCATTTCTTTACACAAAAAATACTGGTTTTTATGAGCAAATGATTAGAAACTGTAGAGCTTGTAGAGAAATTGAGCTTTTGTGAATCAAAGTAGATGACATTCATAGAAAAAAAAACAGTTTTCTTCAATCACGATTCTCTTAGAATTTTCGCCAGTGCATGGAAGTGTCCCCTGGCCACTTGAAATGACTGTATCTCGAGCTAGAATAAGGCTAGGTCAGTTGTTTTTTTCTTTCATGTACTGAGAGTACACACATTAAACTTGCTCATGATATCAGTGTCTTGATATAGTCCAAAAAAAAAAAAGTCTCAATCCTCATTTTGTCTGGCTACTAGATATATTTTTATTGTCGTTGATACTGATGATGGCTGTGGCTATCAGAGTAATGATGAAGACATGGCAATGCCCTGGGACTCTGCCAACGTGTGTTTGGATTAGTTTTAATGGCAGGTTTGAGCAAGAGAAAGAACCATCAGGGAAACTGCTTAGTTCTACTGTAGATAAGGATTTTTCTGAGGGTTTTTTTTTCTTGACTGACCCTGACCCTACCCTTAACAGTAACACTAACCCTTACCCAAAGACAGCTTCCAGGATGTTGCCAACGTAACTTAACGGCGAAAGGGGACCCAGGGAAGTTTTAATGAGGAAGAAAGTGATAATAATTTTTATAATATTTAATGAAAGTATTTAATAATAATGATGATGATGGTACTAATAATAATAGTCATATCAACAATGATATTGATGATGATGATGAAGATGGTTTCAGTGTGGGCTTATCTTCTCTCTCTGCTTGTGAATCTCCCCATTTTCTCTGCATTTTCTTTTTTTATATTTATTCTCTCATGCCATTCTCTGTGTTGCAGCGAAAAACCAACTGAAATGTTAAGTTCAATAAATTACAATTACTTTTTTTTTTGTTTAATAATGCACTTTAGACTCTTAGGGTCCATTCATGATGGACCGTGGAGCGATTTCACCTTTCCGAATCAGCAGGCCAGGACAAACAATGCTGTATTTGCGAGGCCTGAGAGTGAGACTCGAACC
>JAWQUT010000013.1:4204439-4216049 GCA_033807755.1 Ellobium chinense | reverse complement strand
TGTATTCACAGTGAGCTCTGTGGCATTCAAGATGTATGGTTAAAGGCTTTATGTAATGAATCGGTTCCATTCCGCAATGATATGAATCTTTATAAACCAATCTTGAAGACGTACCTTTTTTTCCTCGAGAACTGCTCTCGAATGTAAAATGCTATGTTCCAGAACAAGTCCAAATTTTTGAATCAAGATTCATTGAAAGAGACACCTAAATATAGGGGATACACTAAACAACAACAACAACAACAACAATAATAATAACAACAACAACAACAACAATAACGATGACAACAAAAGAAATAACAACAGTAACAACAACAACAATAACAACAGTATCGACAACAACAACAGCAGCAACAGCAGCACCAACAATTACATCAACAAGTCTCGGATATACTATGAACTCCTTGCTTGAGGTAATATTAGTTGAAATTGAGGGAATGAAGAGGGGCTGGTTATGGAGTTTGATATCACTATTCAGAGTGCCGTTTTGTTGGCCCTTGTATTTATCCTTTACTCCATTTCTATCTTAAATAACAAATCTAATTGTGGCCGTAGTTTCTCTACAAATGTGTCATAATATATTTATAGCGTGCGTTACTTATGTATTTATTGCATCTTAACCCCATCAGAGTCAGGCATCGCCCATAAAGTCTCCAAATCAAAGCATATGACTTTATTATGTATTTCATTTGTAATATAATATATTTACATGTATGACAGTGTACTGTCCTATGTGTCTGTATTATGAATGAGATTTATAACATTGTATAACATAGTAAATCAAATTCCCTCCCCGGTAATTAAAAGTCGCATTTTCATCATCATTTTTAGAGGGTCCAAAAAAAAAAATCTGAAATTTTAAGAAAACTCAGCTTTTTAGTTCTACAGAAAAGATAATAGTATGTCAATAACTAAGAAAAGTGCAATATCATAAAACTAGGATACTGTTAGCTTGAGAACATGTCCGGCTCAAGGCAGAAGAGGGGTTAATAATTTTGGAATATTTATTGAAATCTGTTGTTCATTTATTAATTCATCTCTATAGCGATAGATTTTTAAGTATTCCCACGGTCTCTTCAGATAACAGAACCAGAGACAGTTCAGCTGAGTCACAACTATGTACACTTTGCTATGCGCTTTTTACACTTATATAACGGCGCTGACATGGTTAAGAGATACCAATTATTCCACATTAGTCGACTTCAAAGATGCCGCCGATCAAGGAAACAGAAGAAATCAAAAGCCGATGACGAATGAGGATAATCGCCAACAATCCAATTTTTACTAACGGGAAACTCGTGCATTGAATGCAAATTGTTAAACGTAGAACGAGTCCCTAACAAACGACGGACTAATTTGTTGACCTTACATCGTGTTGTAATCCGCCGGAAGGACTCTTGACGAGCACCTCCTAAGGCTTCGGGATCAGTCCGCTGTGAATACGAGGGTCGCCTCCGATGAAAAGTCCACGTGTGAACAGGGGTTCTGTCCCCTGCTCATGAGTCAATGGGACCCACCAAGTGTAGATTTCCCTCCGGCTTAGGTTGGTTTAGAATGGAAAGTTTCGTTTAGAATAAATGTTTGGATGAAGTCTTACAAATATGCAGCGTGTTTGACGAAAGTGGCCTGGCCTTTGATGTCATTGTTAGCGCTAATTTTGTGTACACGAAGTGTCGTTAACAAAGATTAACAAATGTTAACTTATCTGTAGGAGCAGACACTTCTTTTTCACATTAATTGCGGGTGCACCGGAAACTGATTAATTATTTAGCAACCGAACGAGCGTTGCGTGGGTGAAAATCTAGAAAAACAATACTTAAAAATAATAGAGAAAATGGCCATTGTGGATCCGATGGGATCCAAACTAATGATTGATACCTGTAAGACAGCACTTAAAAACCTAGATATAGAATAAGGTATGACAACCAAAAGTATGCTAAAATAACAAATAATAACTTTCTCTCTCTCTCTCTCTCTCTCTCTCTCTCTCTCTCTCTCTCTCTTTCTCTCTCTCCTGATTTCGAATTTCTGCCCCTCTTTTTCCTGCAAGTCTTCTTCCCAATATAAGCAGAGTCCAGAGGGAAGATATATACAAACTGGTTCCTATCAGCTCGTTTCACCAATCTACCTTCCCCTACCCAGCCAAAGAAATTCTGATTGAGTAATTCTGGAAATACTTATAGTGATGTAATCTGCATCTGATGAAAATTCTCAGATGTTTTAACTTACTCCAACCCCCGCCTCCAAAATATAACAGGGGAGATGGTTTGAGAATAAGATTACTTTTCATTAAAGGGACAAGGGGAGCTATTCGCTTCACAGCCCAAAAAATTCCACATTATGTTTTCAAAAACTTTACATCGCGTACATTTTCCTTCCTGTCTCACCATTTGTAAGAGAACACTGCTGGAATATCAGGATTTTCACCCTTTGTACTTGCGTTGCGTGACGTCATAATACGAGAAAAAATAGAAGAGAATTGGTGCAGTTGCATGCGCAAACTGTCATGACGAATCATCTGCTATCCTGAATCGCTTTTTGACTTCACGCAAACGAGTAATGGCGACGCAGGCAAGATGAAAATCCCGATATTCTGCAGCTACTTTTCAGAAACTGTCAAAAGGAAAAAAATAAACCCGGTTTAAATTTTATGAAAATATCTTATGGACTTCTTAAGCTGTGAAAAAAATATGACTTCTTCTGTCCCTTTAATGAAAATAATCTTCTTCTCAAAATAATCTCTTCCTCTGAAACACTTTGTATGTTCATCGCCTTTTAAATCTCATCTCCCGCACCTGAACAACGTTCCACGAGGTGGTCCCCTTGATTATATACAGCGCGGTATAACGGAATGACTGTTTCTCTGTCACTGACGAAGATCTGCTCTAAGAGACCGCAGTCGGCATTAAACTGTGTGGAGTCGAATAAAGTAGTTGGTTTGAAATGATGTTTATAACTGGTGGGGGACTCTCCTCTCCGTGTTGTTTCTATAAGACCAACCTGAGACGGTTTTAAAGATGCTATCGGTTCCATAGAGAGGAAACCAAATACAAGATGGCTGGGAATTTTTTGTTTGCGGAGAGTCTGATAGTATTTTATTAAGCCCGAAGATTAGAAAATGCCTTGATAATGTTTTGAAAACGGTTAATTTTAGCCGTGAAAGTGTGAGAACCACGGGTGATGAAAATCTTGTATCTGACACTGTATTGTGTAGGAAAGAGTTTGCAAAAATGACGACCTGCATACTACTAATATTCAAAGTAGGGCAATCATTCAGGCTGTGTAATAAATGCTCATCGCAAGGCTTTTATAACAGAAATTGAGAGAAGTACATAAATTACTCTTCTTGAGAAAGGAAGAAAGGAGAGACAACATAGCGGAATCCTCCACTTCGGCTGTGGGTTTTACCCTGTGCGTTCAGTCAAAGTAGTATGAAAATAAATGTAGTAATGTAGAGCCGCCTTATGTTTCCAGGCGAATTTTTTACGGGAAATAAATCTAAAATTAAACTGTGTAGAGATAGTCAAGCTAGTATAACAATAAATTCTCAAAAAAACATATCGCCACTTTTCAAAGATCATTTCAATGTTGTCCGTTTTTTGCCATAAAAACATATTGCAAAGAATGGTTTTGTTGTGATGACTGATAATAGGCAAAACAGAGAAGGGCATTATTCCAAATAAGTTCTCAATAGATTGTGTAGTGTCATATTATTCAGTATTTGGTCAAGTCTACAATAAACTTATTGCTCCGCATGTGAAATTTCCAAAAGTGCTCGGAATGTGTGATTTTTAGTCTCAGTGGAACTGATTATCAATATTATCTCAAATATGGAGCAGCGTGACTGAATGGCTGTGGCGTTGGACTCAAGATCTAAAGGTCATGGATTTGATCCCTGACCATGATAGTGTTGTAAAATGAACGTGCCTGGGAAAGCATTCCATCCACATTTTCCTCGTCCACCCTGTAAAATAGGTACCTGGCTATAGGCAGTGAAAGATGTTGTCAGAATGCTAGTGATCAGTGCCTCCAAATGGCAGCGGCACTGTTTACTCCCCGGAGAGTTGAAAAAGACCTAGAGTGATCTTGCCTGCTGGGGTAAATAACAGTGTTAAGTCCCCTAAGCGGGCATAAGTCTGGATACGAGACTTTCAAACCGCATTATTACTATTATTATCGTCATTATTATTATTTTGTTATGATTATGATGATTATTATGATTATTTCGCAGCCATTTTCAACTGAATCATGGCAAAGCTTTAAAGCAATAGTCAGTATGTATTAACAGCCCTCTCCAGCAAAACTATGTTTAAAGTTTGTGAAAACTGTCAGGTTTGTATAAGGCGGGTTCGCACAGCCTGTAGTGAAAAATGATAATTGTTGTTCTGCGTTATATCTATACGCCTTTTTATCGTGATACGGTTCATTTTTATCTGTACCGATTTATTTTCCGACTCTCGCCCGCAATTTACATAAATTATCACATCCCGGATAGAAGATCTACTCTCTAAATCGTCTCGTAACTAGCAACACAACGTCTAGCCGGAAACGCCACTCGTGGTCAGCTCGGACACTTACATAAGGTCACCGGAAACGGGTGTGATATCTCTATTTAAACCGGAACACAGGGGTCAATGGATCAAAGTCTGTATTTAAAAACACAATCACCTTGCTAATCGTTGATAGAAATCAACAACAAATCCCCCCAGCATCTTTATCGAGCTGGTGGTAAAGTCAACAGCCCGAAGCCAGAGCTATTCAGCGGGACTAGCGGAGGGCTCGTGTTTGTTGCTTGTCCAGAGGGTCCAGTGCGGTTGTGTTGTTGATCTTACTATGACAACAAACTACTGTGTTGGCTGATTTGTTGGTTTTTAGCTCAGACCAAGCCGCCGAAGCTTGGAGATAAAGGCTGTGAATGAGAGTTTTTGGGGAGAGAAGAGGAGTATTAGATCTAGACTTAAATGAAATAACGGGAGACCAGCTATCCACAAGAAGCTGTTACAAAAAAGCACAGAGACTTGGAGACCAACCATAGAAGTCGAAAATATAACTAACGAACATGCTACAAGAGAAAGAACTAAGTTCAGCGGATGCTGCAATTTAATGATATACTGGCTGGGCCAAAAACGAGTTTACTTAATTCAAACTTCAATAGTTTAAAGAGCTAAAAAGAAAACTAGAATAAGAGTTTAAATACATTCATATACAGATATAATCTATAACTTGATATAGGTATGCATTTGTCACGGCAACACACACACACACACACACACACACACACACACACACACACACACACACACACAATGAAATGTCGAAAAGAAGAAAACGACTTGCGGCCGGGCTAATGTATTAGACGCACACCGGCCATGCTATTGCTAGACATGTGTTTTTAAATTTTCAGCTGTACATAATCAAACACCCAGTTATATGAAGTTTGCACCATTTGCAGACAATATCCATCTGGTAATGTGTGGACACTTTCAATTGCTCAAAATCTAAATTGTTGAAGTTATTATTTGAAGTTAAGTAAACTGTTTGTTTTTGATGTTGTTGTTGTTGTTGTTGTTTTTGTTTCTTGGCCCACCGATGGATGTAATGAATAATATAATAGTAATACAAAGATATCATTTTCATAATGTGAGGTTGCTGCTGTATCTAGACGAGGAATACAGATTACTTGCATTCTTGGCTCTCCAGGCTAAAGTCTAGCACGGAAATGGTGAAAGTTGGAGGAAGAGGAGAGAGGCCTAAATCTAAATGTTACTCCATGCGATCGTTGAGGTTGGAAGGGCAAATCGCACACTTCAAATGACCGTGGACACAGCTATAGTAATAATAATAATAATAATAATTTATGTGGATAGCTACCCCTTTAAGCGGGGCTTTCACTGGTCGGGGCTTCCAGCGAAACGTCCAATATACAAAAGAATATAACTCTTTAGAGTGTCTTTTTACATATAGAGATGTACAATCTACAAGCATACATTCATTTTCATTTAAAATCGTTTTTCTTTAAAAGGTCTCTACCTCGCACAGCCGTTTAAAATCTTATTCTGCAACAGTTATGTATTAATTTTTTTGTTAGGCTGTCAATTTGACTCATAAAATTATTAATACAAAGCTCTGAGTCTAATAGGAGGATGGTTTTAGTAAAACTAGACAACTTTAAATATTCGTTCAGTATACTCTCCAATTCATATAATATGCATAAATTCTGTAATTCTTGATAAAATTTTCTTCTTATGTCCTCATAATTCTTACATTCAAAAAGCATATGTACAATATCTTCTTTCATACCCCAATCACAACACTGGCATGCATCGATTTCTTTCATATTCAGCCTTTTATGATCAGCGTTCAAACCTAAAATCCCTGTGCGTGCATTAAATTTAATTTGACATAAAACAAAGCCATATGGGTCTCTGAAGTATGATTTCATTTTAAAATTCTTGCATTTAATATAATAGTCATAGATGTTACAGTTCTCTCTCATAAAATCTCTCTACACTCAGTATCGGTGTTTACATACATTTACGCTTCATTTCAGATAGATTTGCTACCATATTTTAAATACTGGACGTTTTCACTGTAACATTACAGTGAACAAGTCATCTACAAAATGTTTACGCAGTATGAAATCCTTTAGTCGTGAAATTCGGCATAAACAAAGCTCCGATGTGAAGTGGCCAATCTTGCCTCTTCCATCCTTTTGTACTTCCTGGTGGGTCTTTAACAGAAAGAAGGATATGGAGACAAAAGTTGCCTGGTTTAAATAAGAAGCGTCCAAGCGAAAAACACAAGTGGTGGGCTTATATCAGTGAGATGCATGTGGAGAAATACGATCATTTAAAACACCGGAAATGGCTTGCAATGTTTCAAGTTTTCAAATACACGCAAGAACTTATTGAGCTTCTCTCGTATCCAGTTCTGCTGAAGAGCGCCGGTTTAAGAAATGATGATTGTTTGCATTGTTATTACAAGATGGCTCCCACCTTCTCAGAACTGTTGTTTTGGGAGTCTGTTTGTTGCCTTTCCTCTTTTTCATTATTCACATTATCAAAGAAAGGAGAAACATGTTATGCCTTACAACCAGACAAAATGAAGTTAACGCGCTAGACTTGGAACTGAGATACAGGCTTGGACAAGTTCGGTGAAAACGTAAGTTCAGATCAACCTCAGCTCACTAAGAGATAAAAAAGCCCAAAGATTAATATTTAAATCAGCTCCTCAAAAAAATTGAGTAGTGTCCAGATCAAATTACTTCCTCTTTGTTTTGAAATTGGCATTCAGTTCTGATTTTTTAGGTAGATGTGAACAGAACTGAAATTTAGGTAGAAAATTAAAGTTCAGATCAAGCACCTAAAATAGCCACAGTTCAGAAACAGATAAGTTCGTCCATAACAGCTTTTAAGCCCAGATCCAGTTCACGTGAAGTAAACCTAAGTTCACGAACTATGTTCATATAATCTCAGTTCTGCCCTTTCCTGCTGAGATATCAGGCTGTGGAGGTGATTTAATCTCAGTTCTGCCCTTTCCTGCTGAGATATCAGGCTGTGGAGGTGATTTGGGCCTTCCAGTATCGAATTTTTGTTTTTTGAGGACATCGAGAGTAAAACCATTTTATACATCTATATACAAGATGACTGATTTTACTGGTGAGTAGCCTACTAACAGTGGAGCACGGGTAGTGAGTACACTTTGAGACCGATCAAAAGCGTATTTGTTAACAGAATTACGTATTAACCATACATGTACATTTAGAGAAGAAGAATCGGGACCAAACATACTGTTTTCAGTATCGCTGTTTATCCTCTGTGTGTGTCCACTGTATAGTCAGTAATTGTAGATACATGTGTGTATCTGTGGGGCAAATAAGATGACTTTTATGAAGGAACATTGTTCTTCATTTACAATTTTCTTATAGTTGTTTTTTTCCATTGTAAAGATATGAAATTGTTTATTCCAGGATTGTTGATTTAGGCAAAAGTCAACCACTATGATCCCCAGATACTTCAAATGACTATTTTTTTTTCAGACTAGAATAATGCAGCTCATAACTTTTTCTTTCACCTCTAAAATTGCACACGTTAAGCAGTCAAGCTGATGCAGTCAAAAGCGACTTAGGCCTAATTTCGATTGACTGCAAGACATAGAATTTACCTAGAGCTTGATTCGAGCATGAGAATTCTGATGTTTTCTTTTTTTCATGGGAGGGGAAGGAAGAGGCGATGTGATTGTGTGGCTTGTGAGTCTTTTTAATAATCCACAGAGGGTTAAGCCTGAGGCTTGTGGGTTCGAGGCTGGGGTCTGACGGTTACGCGGTAGTCTGCTTAGAAATGATAACTTGTCTAATTCTTATTCTTCAGTCAACCGAGATATGAATAAGATGCTAATTCTTGAATTTAGTGTTGGTTAAAATGTAACTGAGCTGCGGAATATTGTTACTTGTTATTTATTGCTGGTATGAAGATGCTAATAGCACCTGGCATAAAAATATGCAATTTTAAATATTGTCCCTATAAAATCAGAAAACTGGTCATGGGGAGGGGGGGGNGGGGTTGGATTTTAATTCCAAAGGTTTACATAGGTGCAAATACATGTGTGGACTCTAAATAGGTGAGGTTTAATCACTCAAGTATAGAATTTGTGGTTGTTACTAGCCAGGTGGGTAAGGTTACCCTGTTTACTGCGTGAAAAGGCCAAATCTATTAGGTTGTCTGCTTCACTGTCTAAGTTCTCAAAAGCTAACTGGTTCAGGTGCATTTTTCTTTGTGTCAAAATTTGAAGGAAGAGCTAAACAACAATGTTTGGAAGGTATTTTGATCCGGCACCCCAGGATAAGTTAATAAGAGGTGTAAAACCTAATATAGCCAACAGTGAAATAAAACATTGGCATCTTCATACCTGCTGTGAATATCATCACTGGACTCCAAACATGCCCATAGATGATCCGATCTTCACATCAGAAATCGTCTCAGAAGAAAACAAGCTAATTAGGTATTTTCAGCTTCATCACGTGACCTAGGAATTCTTGCTCACACGTTGGTTTGTTTACATGCTCTGCTCATGCATGATTACTCGTTATTTATCAAAATATCCTAGCAAATCCCTAGATCACGTGGTGTAACTGACCCGTCTGAGAACACCTCATTGTGCCGATTGATATCAGCTGGTTAAGGACAGATCTGTTCCTTCCAGCCAGTCAGCAGCACCTTTCACTTCTTTTCACTACACCCTTGTAACAATGCAGATCACTGTAACATTTTTTTTTTACAGTTAGAATGTTATGGGTATATTTCAAAATTTATTTTATTCTTTTATTCTTACGTCTTCTCTAATCATATTTCTTCCACCACATTTCCCATTCCCATGCACACACCCCGGTAAGGAGAAGCAGTGTAGGATTCATGGAGAGATTATTAACGAGAGAAAGCTGAGGACCCCTACGTGATAATTTTATTTTTACTTTCACTTTCAACCACTTCTCGTGCATCCATTCATCCATCCATCCATCCATCCATCCATCCATCCATCCATCCATCCATCCATGTCTTCGTTCTCCTCCCGTCGACTCCACACAGAAAGTGGAGACATTTGTTGTTTTATGAAGACGGCATCTTTTAAACACTTTCAGCCGTTATCTTGGCCACTATATACACACAGCACGTGGGACGCCTGGAGCCCCCGTTACCTTCTGTCAAAATATTCTCTAAATGCCTCTATGATCGTAGCTGATATGATCAGCTTTCAGACTGNGCCCCCGCCACCCTTCACCCCTCCGCTCGGGAGATGAAGATGGGGGAGAGAGGAGGAGGAGGGACGGAAGGAGGGCTAAGAGAAGGGTGAACAATCTTGTGTTTATGTTTACATTGGTCAATATCTGCTTGCGCAAACTTCATAATAAACACAGACTCCCCAAGCCACTTGGGTGGTCGACCGATGCCAGCCTACCTTGTCCTCCCGATGTGGGATTTAGTAAACACGGGTGAAGCACCGACCACGCTCTTGATTGGTTGCTGTGACGCGTAAAATAAATGCTAGGCAACGGAACGCCTTCTGTTACGGTTCCGCTTTGTGGGAAGTCCGCTTAGACGGGTGGTGCTGTTGTCATATATCCGGCAGAGACGGAGCCGAGAGTTTAAGTGGTCGGGTAAATTTTCTTTCCCCATGGAAATTGAAATCGTAGACGTAAATTTCCGCCCATGAGCTCAGTAGGTCAAATCTCGCATTTAAGATCCGTAACCGCATCAATCCTTATATGAGGAAAAGAAGTTAGAATAGAATAGAATAGAATAGAATAGAATAGAATAGAATAGAATAGAATAGAATAGAATATCACTGTTCATTGAATAATACCCTAAGCAAATATATTTGTTCTTTAAAAATAGGGAAAAATGAAACGAAAAAGGAGAATATGAGGATACTAACGAAGAATTTTTTTTAAAAGGGGTTAGGGGGAGGGGTCTATATTGTCAAAGTAATATGTGGAAAATCATGAAACGAGTTCTTCATTATTTTCTATGTCTTGGCTGGTATTCTTCATTAAATTTTAGCTGTCGAGTACCTTAAAACACTCATGCCCAGCCAGCGATCTGTGGTCTTATGCATAATCCTTACGTTAGTTAACGTACGGCGGTATCCACGAGAAACTCCCAAAACGTTAGTAGTGTTTACTGTGGTTAACGCAATGCATTAATTAACGTAAGGATTATGCATACAGCCATTGGTTTTGCCATTTAAGGCATGCAAATTGTTGAGTATCTGCTGAAATGAAAAAAAAAAACCAAACAATCTCAGTTCCTCCGTCAGGCCTGTGCTTGCACCTGTTGCTATTCCGTAACAACAGTAGCGGGTCTTTGGGATGTCATGAACAATTTCCCCGTGACAGGTCTCCAGTGTTCTCTGTGCGTGGTTACCATCTGGGAGTCACTGAAGTCCTGTCCTTAGTGTCCTAACCATTCCTTTCTTGTCTGTCCACGTCTTCCTCTGGTCAGTCTTTTCGACTGACACCTGTATTTGCCAAGAGCAAGGACTTTTAATAAACCTGTAATAGCAGAGGAACCGGATTTTTTTTTTAATAATGTATCTAAAGCGTTGTGTAAGTTTGGTTTGTATATAAACATTTTATTTTCTTAATATCTTTGCTTGGATTTGACATTATAACATAACTTCGTTGAAAAGGCATGATAAAAATAGTTTTTCTTAATATAATAATTTGATAGTTTGGGCGGTTTAGGATGGAGACAGGAAGAATGAAAACTTCCTGGGTACCCTAGTTAGAGCTGGTGATGATAGGGGACATAAGACATTTCATAGAATTGTAAAGCTGTGTACCAATCTTGCTTGTAATATGATGTGAATAGTCTCACATTGAAACACATTATATGCTGCTGTCACGGGCAAGCTAAAAAATTTCGCCAGAAATTCAGGAATGGACCGAAACTGTAAGATATTGAACGTTTCATTTGTGTAAGCTGGCCTTTGCTTTATTGTCTTTGTTTGCCATCGATTGTAAGGAGGGTGTCTATAAATGAATAAATAAATAAATAAATAAATAAATAAATAAATAAATAAATAAATAAATAAATAAATAAATAAATAAATAAA
>JAWQUT010000013.1:4190304-4203798 GCA_033807755.1 Ellobium chinense | reverse complement strand
GGGGGAGGGAGGTAAGGATCTGTATCATAAATCATGATATTTAGTACATCTCATAAGTTTATTCCAGATAATATATTTCAAATAATTTCAAATAATTAACCAAACGTAATCACATAACTCACTAGTCAGTAAATTATGGGAACTAAACTATATTCTCTTCCTCAGATCTTAGTGTCGACATACTCATGCACTCACTCACAACCACGCAACTCGCCCACACAAAGTTTGTAGTATTTAGTATGCTGTTTCATCTCAGCAGAAATAAGTTCCTTCTCTGGATAAAGAAAGTTATCCGTATTCTTTGATTTTCAAATACCTCATAAAGCTGAGTAAAAGAGTATCGAAGTATGACGTTCGACACAAATCTCGGCCGTGAGAAAAAGAAAAAAAGTAAAAGTTTTTTTAACGTGCACGAAACGGGTCCTCCTCGACCGGAGGTATTCCTCTGAAACCATCGCCCCTGAGCACATGCCGCTTAACCGGTCTTGCCACAAAGCGGGTGGATGCCAATTACAATTGAAGAAAAGTCTGAGAATTGTATGTCTACTCTGAAGAAATCTGTTTTATACTGCAACTCTGTTCTCACCACCCCCTGCCTCAAACACAGCCGGGCCGAGCTTATTTGTCGAGGGCTGTTTCGCCAAGTTGACACCGGAAGCTGGCATAGGTTGCTTATGACACTATGTAAGCATAGCGAGATGAGTATATAATGTCTTTAACTACGTCATGCGATTGTCAACTACTGGGAAAAAACACAAAAAGTGAGAGAGAAGGTGAAAAAAGAAAGTGCCGAGGATTTGAAGTCAAAACTGCATTCGAGAGCTGCCAGGAGCGGTCGGAGAGACATCCCTAAGCGTGATCTTTGAGACGTCTGGTGCCAAAATGAATTCGACTGTGCAGTTGACGATTTAGAAACTTAACTGACATCCTGTATTTTCATAACAGGTAAGTTCAGTTTTATGATTTCTCTTTTTTTTTTCTTTCTGTCCTTAATTAATTTTGATTTTAAAAAAAAGAAAAAAGGAGAGAAGCAAGAACAAATACCGTTAGACCACCCCAGTAATGATAGACACGGAAAAGTCATTTCAGATGCCATTGCACTTATGCCTTTATATCATGGTGTAAAAGTCTAAACTAATCTGTCATGGATAACCACCGTTAAGTCTTTGCGACATGACGGGCCAGATACGGCCGTGTTTCGGCGACGCGTGCAAGCTGTTAAAAATAAATAGAGATTAACAGTTTTGTCATTTGTTAACCAGCGTATGCCGTGCGTCACTTTGAAGTCGGTGTTAAAAACTAACGAATTTAAACTCAATGTTTATTTCGCATATCAAAAGGAAATTTTCTTTCAGCTTTGCCGTAAAACGCACGGACAACCAAACTTCAGAGATCATAAGGAAGTGAGGTCGCTGAGGGCTTGGAACTTCCCACGAGCAGGGATATCATGCCGGGCAAACGTTTTTAGAGACGTATCTCTTCATATCTGAAAGGCCACTGATTAATTCAACATAAAATATTTCAAGACTCGAGAAATGGCATAGATCTTGGTGCAGTCGAAGCACATCTTTTGAGCATCCGATGCGAAGGGTTAACGTTGAAAATTAACAACATACACGCAATTTGAATTAATGACATGGTGAAAGATTACTTTAAAATAATATTAAAAGATGAATATTATATAAACACTCAGTAAAAAATCAGAACTGAAACCCGTATTACTTGCACAAAAACAATAGAATAGAATAGAATAGAATAGAATAGAATAGAATAGAATAGAATAGAATAGAATCAATTTTCCCTTTATAACCCTCCACTTTCCCTTCCCATCGTCATGCTCATCCTCAGTTCCGTTTTTTTTTTTTTTTAGAAATTTGGAAAATAGTTTAAACATTGTACAAGCAAAAAAAAAATATCTAAATAAACCCAATTATTATTCCAGCCCTGTGATTGTCAGTTTTTAATAATATCAGTTTTCTGTCATATTATTGAAAGTGACATTTTATTGGCCCGCCCAGGTGTAAATGGAGAGGAAAAGTATAATGGGACACTTCAAAAAGTTGAATTCAGTTACACACATCACATCGGAGGTCAATTTTTTTAAATCTGAATTTCACGAGTAAAACAGTTTGAACTGCATACAAATTTTACAGATCACCAGCTTAATGTCCCTCCAAAGTTACACTAAAGACAATTGATACAAAAAAATTGTCTAGTATTTTTAAAAAATGAAAGCAAATCCATCTAAGTCGAGGCAGTTTCATGGCTTTTTGTAGGCGGGGCTTACATTCTGATAGTAACAATCGGATGGCATAACTTTATTTTTGACTTAATGAACTGGTAAAACATTCCATGTAATAACAAAATAGATCTGATATTCTGACCACCTCTGTATTAAAAAATATAATGTTGTGTCAAAATTAGAAATTTGATTGATACTTAGATAATTCATGAGTTATTTAATTAAGGGAGCTTTATGCTCGTCTTCAGATTTTAATTCGATGTATTTATGTACTCACTCGCAATCACAAATTAGATCACACAAAATTTATTTCACTACTCTCTTAGTACCGTCTTTGAATCATTCATCTTTGAGTAGTAATGCAGTTTTTGTTGTTGTTTTTTTGTAAATAAACTAATATAGATTTATTTTTCCAGTCAAATTAACAGGTCCAGACCGTTGATTAAATATAAACTTACACAGGTGGCCGCCGCAAGAGTTTTTCTATTTGTTTTTATATTCTGAAGTTTTCACTTAAGTGTGATCGCTATGTTATTCCTGTTCCTAGCGCCTTCAGCGCCAAGCTTCTGTAACGATTTTGTTCGTTTGGTTTTGTTTCTTTGTTTGTTTGTTTGCTTGTTTGTATGTTTGTTAGTATGTTTAATTATTGTTTGTTTCCGAGACAGCTTTATATCTTAGATACATTTTTTTTCCTCTAAAACAAAAAGACGTTTGTTGTTTGGATTACATTTTTTTTAAAAATTATGACCTGTGATTTGTATCATACTATACTGTAAGTTGTAAAGTTATATCATAGATGATTTTATTCATACTCATCTCAGGTTTAGACAAAGATAGGTGATTTCTTTAAAGAGAACAGCATTAGCAATGACTTGAAAAGTCATTCATTTTATTTTCCTTAACTGCTTTCGCTTAAGCCCATGAGGTAAAAACGTCTTCAGGAAAACTGGGAGCATTAAGTGTGAAATCTACCTGTCTCGTCAGCCTTTTTTGTCATAATATTGACGGCTAAAGAAGTTTTTTTGTTGTTGTTTTGAGTCGCTTTTTTTTTTGGTTTTGACAAAGTTCTCATCTCATTTTCTGTCAATGAAGAGATGAGTAATCGTTATACAAGATAAATATATGTGAGTTTACTATTTGAGGACAGAAATAGCCAGCTTTTGTTGGGGGGTAAAGTTCCAAATTTAGCAGGCTATTCTTGAATTAAATAACCCCCTTTTTTTGGCTGTGCTTGTCAATAAGTCAGTCTCTCTAGGATTTTTTTTTTTTTACACGTTGAGGAAAAGCATAAATTTATCGGAAAAGTAAACTATATCGTGACGCATGATGTTGATTCCAGACATTTGCGAGTTTAGGATTTGGAATTATGCTGATCGATGAATGATAAGCAGACAATAGAAAACACAGTAGAGTGATTAACGTAGTGATAAAAGGATGACATTTTTCTATAGCTATCATAAAATAAGTCGCATAGCTTTATTATAAACAAAATGATTTTTTTTTCCTTTAAACCAAAGAAGAAAAATTATCATTTTAGGCTACATCACTACAGATAGGAATTGCATGATAATGATTAAATAATCTCTCACAGCCAACATGCTGCATCTATCTCTTATTTAATACACTTACGTTCACACAAGCACTTGATGAGAGTGAAATGCCCAAAGACTGCTTTAGGAAGGTGAATGCAAACAGTTATAAAAAGTAATTCGTAAAAGTTTCTAAACATGCAGAAAACATAATTCTTCTATCAGTTCAGCTGACTACAGCTACAGCCATCTTGAGACTACCCTCTGTTCATAGTGAAAATTTGCCCTGTCTAATGAGAAAACTTCAAAACAAACAGTGAGCGTTACCTGATCGGGGCTTTCTTGAAGCACATTTGTTTTTCATTCACTATCAAAATGGTCCGTGTTAGTGCTAAAAGAGATACTATCTACTCCACGTGTTTAAAGAAAAGTATATGATCTTATACTTCAATAGGGACGAACGTTACTGCCTAATGTATTTTAATTAAAGAACTCTGTAAGGACCCAGCATTGGAAAACCGATGTCTTTTTATAATATATATTATATAACATATTGATAGTACAGTTAAGCAATGTACTCGTAATCTGAAAAATTCATATCATAACCTTTGTTTTTAAATATTGTTGTCCCTTTACAGTCAAATAATTTAAATGCAGTATTATAAATGATGGGAGATATTCAAGTTACATATCCGTTTGTTTTGTTTTTTTTTGTTTTTGTCTTAGCTCTCTAAGATATCCTATGAGCACACTTAAGACCAGGCTCGTTGGGCGTGAGTCTTCTTTATTTTTTCTCAGCGAAAATTTGTGATAAACCATAAGCTTTATTTCTGACATCATTTTAATGCACTGCGCTTATGTCACTATTGTTGTTGTGTTTGTTGTTATTGCTGTTGTTCCTGTTGTTGTTGTTGTTGTTGTTGTTGTTGTTGTTGTTGTTGATGATGATGATGATGATGAGTGGACGCTGGTGGACGCTATTTCATGTTATTTTGTGTGAAACAGATGGTGATGATGATGATGATGATGATGATGATGATGATGATGATGATGAGGATGATGATGAATATACATTTTTCAAAAAGTTTTGTGCCATTCCTGGGTAGAATCATATTTACTTTTAACGATAATGTTGATGATGATGATGATGCTGTTGATGTTGTGCTGTTGTGATGTGATCAAGTAATAAGCTGTCAAAATTCTATTGTAAACGAAATCTTACGATTCTTCTGTGTGCTTTTCAAGCTGGATTGAATTTCGGAAGGGGGGGGGNGGGGGGGGGGGGGGAGGGGGTACATCTAATCCAGGTTTCAAATTGTTTTCAAGAGGCCGTCATATTTCCATGATTCAGTAAAGCCACACTTACTTTATTTAGGTTTAGATAAAATCTCTTCGATAACTTTCGCTAATGCTGCTTCCGTAAATGTGTGTACAAGTATTACACCTGATGGGATATCTCCCCTGACTGCACATAATCAGTATTGGTCGATAATTCATATCTTATCGCAGATATATAATAATATAAACAATAATAATAATGATGTATAACAGGGTTTATACTTGTCATATCCAATCTTTGCCCGCTTATACGATTTTATATTATTATTACCTTAGCAGGCCAGGTCATTCAATAATTTTCTCAACTCCTTGGGATGCATACAATGTTACTGCTATTTCACAGGCGCTTATCACTAGCATTCTGCCTATAATCTGGCGTCTATTTTACAAACAGGTGGACGAGGAAATTCGATTGGAATGCTTTTCTAAGATATACAACCTGACGCTGGTGGGAATTGAACCCACGACCTCAAATCTTGAGTCCAATGTCCTAACAATTCGGCCATGCTTCAAAACCGTAATTTAAGACCGGAGGATGAACATTATTGACTGACACAAAAATAATCACCTACTTTGACATGAGCTCAGATCGTTTTCAACATTTGTAAAGAGAGATTGAAAAAGTTTTTATGTTCAGAATAGGTTCTAAAGTGAAGTAGTGATATATACTTGTTAGCATGTGAATACATCGGAGATGATTATACGTATTAATCAAACATACAACCGAAAGAAAACAAAATCGCAGTGGTCTCTACTGGAGGTCCGAACTCAGTGAACTCTAACGGATACTAAATACGGCACTCTTTAAAAAGACATTCCTTCCTTCTAGTGCTTCCAGATTTTCATAGCCATGGGCACTGGCTTTCTACTAAGGCATTTACACCACCTCTATTGTCCTTGTCTACCACTTTCAAAGCTGGTCCGGATGAATTCTCACAATCACCTAACATAGTCTTCCTTCAATTAATTAAAGTATGAATCTAACAGCTGTGTATCATACTGACTGTATCGTTCATCTCATCAATAATCAAGCATTAAATTATTGCAACAATAAGCACATTCTTGGATGTGTATGTATCGCATGAAAGGCTGAGCACCCCAAAAAATAAGAGAAGAACAAAAAATCGCAGTGGTCACAATGTCGTGCATGTTCTGTTAGGCTCTGTGTGAATTTGTGATTGAAATAGTGGCCACTATTTCCTTTTCTTTTATTCTTTCTAGGTCCTTCATTATAGTAATGATACACTCCGGTTTTTATTTATTTTTCATTTCGCTAAGCCTGGTGCTGCATTTAAACCCAGATTCATACCTAACACGAGGTAATTTCATTTTCCATTCTTTCTCTGGTTTAGAAAGTATCCAAACTACTTTTTACCAGCATTTTAGGCGAATCATGCTCAGTCTTCTTCCTGTACGTTGTTTGTTGTTTTTTTTTGTTTGTTCTTATCCTCTGTTTAGGATATGGAAGGGAGAGAGTGAGGATATGATAAAATGGTATTATGAATTCCTTAAAGCATGATTAAGCAAACGGTGAAGTTTAATGCTGAAAAACTAGTGAATATATGCTTAATCCTTACGTTAGCGAATACACTGCGGTAACCACGGGAAACTCCCAAAACAGTAGTGTTCATTATTGTTAACAGAATCATTAAGTAACGTTTGGATTATGTTATTGTTCCTAAAACAGAAACTCTCCCTTGTCTTCTATTAATAATAATGATACAACTTTATGGTGTATGTTCGCTTACATTACTGATAAGTTTTCTATGGTATCCCGCAAATTTAAGTATCATCTTATTCACAATTTTAAACCAGTTCTGCACTCATATTTAACATCAAATATCCAATGAAGACCTATGAGAAATTCGGTTTCTGAATGATGGCAAAATGGTTGCATCTCAATCAGTTTTTGTGGAATAACATTCAATTCAGTGTTTATTGTAGACCGCTGTGGCCAGTTCAACCGTATATACCCGATGTGCATAATTAAAATACATACAAATTAGAAACACTTCAATAAGACCCTACGGACTCTTATCCTGTCGCGCAAACTCTCTCTGCTCTGTCACTCTTTTCAAACTATCTTGCACTCGTAACAAATTTAACAAGTTTATTTAACTGCAAACCCAATCATAGCTGTGGTTAGTGGACGAACAAAACATAATAAATAATGCACTGGCAACGAGGCGACACTACTGAAAGATGCACATAATAATATAGATCAGCATAATTTGGCTATATACAAGATGATATCGTATATGCCACTACTTGAGAGCTTGCGCATTAACGATGGAATTTCTTATCATCTTAAGAATTATATTAATGCATCGGTGCTGAGTGCACCCTTATTAGTGGTCAATATACAGATGTAATTCGCACAATGATAAGAGTTCCCATCGCTAATGCGCAACCCCTCAGTCGACGGTAATTACCGAGTACATATTTTAAGAGTTAAGTTTGGTACATTTAACTAACTGTCAAATTTAGGATGGCTATAATGAGCCAAGATCTTTGGGAAACTGTGGTTAAGGGAGTAGTGGAAGTACAGAAAAACTACTTGGGGACAAGTGCGGACTCAGGTTATAAAGACGTTGTATTACTCTGTACTCTTTACACGGTGACCCGACCTACTCCGTGACTCCCAAGGCCTCACAATACCCGGAGGTGAAAACCTAAATGTCCCCCAAGCACCGCCCACCTGCGATCATGTTCAAGTCAATTATCTGACCAACTGACCAATAGGCGACTATGAAACCGATGTCCAGTTGACTTGGGCACCCCTTGTTCTATTTGTTTGGGGATCAACTTCACACTCAACTCCACTAACGGGACCAACCTTCTGCCTTCACCTGGCTACTACTAGTAGTACTAGCCGGAGGGACCAAGGGTCAATGTTTACATACGCCGATGACGTTGATGTTAACGGTAGCCAATCAGAGGACAGGATATCGAACCCTTGTTATCAAGAGAAACAAGCATAGGGGAACAAGACGAAATAAATGAAAATGTAGTAGTGAAAACTTATCGCAGAGAAGCGTTTCAGTCTGTGCTCTTTATGTCAAACAATTTTTGGGGACTTTCGTCACGACAATGCTCATGATTTGTGATATCTTAATTTACATAAAGTAACGTATAGAATTGGACAAAATTTCTCATTCCAAGTGGATACTGAATGCTTTGGACTTCGAAATTTGCTGGATGCAGAGAGTTATAAGTAAGAGTAATATTTTTTTGCAAAATAAAGTTACATTTTAGTTACAATCCCATAATGACAAATACGGAAATGTTGCAGCAGAGCAAGAAGTGATAACGTAGCACCTACTAGTTGCTTTAGCTGATGAAGTTCTTACTCGTTATTGTTTGTATCGTTTTTCTACAACTGTCACTGTTATTTATCTCGTTTGGCAAAAAATCATCGTCATTTTTAATATGAGTTTCCGTGTTCTGTACTGTATTATTCCCAATAAACTTGTTAAACTTGTTATTATCATTTTCAGTATGTGTTTCGGTGTTTCGTACTGTAGTAATATTTTTAGTATGTATTTTCATGTTATTAATCAAGTAGTGGCTCACCTAACTTGAAACTGAAGTAATCCATTCAGACTTCACTTAACCGCGACCCGCGTAACTGCGCTTGTCGCTTACATTATGCAATTAGTTCCAAAATACAATGTTTTCTTCTTTATTTTATCACACATGTTGAAAACAAACACTGCGTCTAAATCTCACTCTTCTACTATTGTGTCTTTTTCGTGGTGTCATGAGGTTGTGATGTAGACGGCTTGGGCCGCATTTACAGAGCACAATTTGCATTCACTCATAATGTAATACTTGAGAGCCTGCGCATTAAAGATGGGATCTCTTACCATCATAATAATAACATTAGTGCATTGGTGCTGATTCACTTTTAGTTGAGTTCAACATGCAGAGATAATGCAATTCTTACGATGGTTAAATATTTCAGTGTTAATGCGCAAGTTCTCAAATTCCACAAAATTATGTGTAGACTTGGAAGTTATAAGTGATTAAGGTTCTATGGTTATCGCTCACAAATTTAATACTATTTCAATTCTCGAAAAAAGATAAACAATATTTAAAACATTTGTTTAGTTTATAGACTTTTGGACAGTATTAAAAACTTTCGTTTAGTGTATCAAAAATATCTATCCCTGGATTTACATAATTTTCTCTGTCCTTTAAAAGAAACAGAAACTTAACAAGCATTCCACGGCACTGTTTCAAATTTACTCCAGTATAATTAAAATGATTTAATTGTTTAAGTCTAATAACGAGTCAGCATGCAAACTGTCTTCCTGGGACTATACCATCGTCGCTGAATTTTGTAATGTCTAAATTAAATAATGATTACAAATATACTTGCGTAATATAGAATATTAGTTATTATATCTTAACATTGCATTTCTTAAAAATTATTGTTTTCAGTTCAACGTGTCACCAGCGGCCTTTACAACTTTTAGCATCCATCAAGATTTCCACCGACCACAACTTGAAGAATAGTCCATTCTACGAAGCAGCCCTTCAACTATGCAAGGCTTTAGACCTCCTGCTGGTCAGCTAGGGGTGGTTCCTCCTTTCGCCGTCCTTCCTTATCCAAGTGGTCTTATCCCCACCAGCTACCATCAATATGGTGGTAGTGGTGTCAGCACCAGCATCAGCAGCGGTGGTGGTGGAGGAGGTAGTGGTGGTAGCAGCGGCGGCAGTGGTGGCCAGTTTCACTCGCTGCAGCATCTGCATCCTCTACATCAACAGTCGCACCATCCCCATCCGCACCATTTGTCACCTACAGGGAGTTACCTGCACGGATCTGGATTACTCATGTCACAGGTAAGCAATTAGTGAAGAAAGCAGATCATGGGGGCGGGGGGGAAAGAGATGAATGAATGAATGAATGAATGAATGAATGAATGAATGAATGAATGAATGAATGAATGACGGCAGGGCGAAAGGCACCAAGCAAAAATTCAAACAAGAGGGACGGAAAAGCAAGGCAAGACGTCCACCTTTGTGAGTGCTTATTTTTCATTGGGAGAGGCAAAAAATACGCCTGTTCAAAGTTGTTTCTATATTTTACCGGCAAGTTCCCCATGTCGATTTCAATATTTGCCAATGGCAAGACATTTGACAGCTTATAACACACGCACGAAAGTCCATGCCCAAATGTGAAAAAAAATAGTTCTAGTTTGTCGAGATGTAAACGTAAAAACGAAAACGGAATGGAAAGAGAAGATGAGAGAAAAATTGTGTGAATAAGAACATACTTTTTCTAACACAATTAATTTCACCGGTTCATACTCTCAGAGCAAGGTCTTCTGCCGTCCCTCTTCTCTTCCAGCCCCCTCTTATCCTCTCTCCTCTCTCGACCCCTCNNNNCCCGGTAGGAAAATCGGAGATTATTTTTTTTTTTTAATTATAAACTTTTGTCGATGCCCTAAGCACACCATGACTTTATAAATTTGCTGACAGGGTCACCGACTGGGCAGTCTGAAAACTGATGTTCTTCGTCTAGAAAAATTATTTTAGGGTGGTTTGGAAGTCTGCGAATTGGGCAGCTGCTCTGAGGGATTTCTCATAAATAACCAACCAACCAACCCCTTGGCCAAGCACACCAATTTTGCATTACTTCNAAAACTGATGTTCTTCGTCTAGAAAAATTATTTTAGGGTGGTTTGGAAGTCTCCGAATTGGGCAGCTGGTCTGAGGGATTTCTTATAAATAACCAACCAATCAACCCCTTGGCCAAGCACACCAATTTTGCATTACTTCCAAATGCTATTCACAGATTTGAAATAGACTAAGCTTAGCTATAAAACTACAACTTCCTATTTTGTTGTTGTTATTATTATTATTATTATTATTATTATCATTATTACTGTCTATAAGTGCCCTGTCACCTGCCCTGGGCAGTCTTAAAACTGATGTTCTTCGTCTAGAAAAATTATTTTAGGGTGGTTTGGAAGTCTCCGAATTGGGCAGCTGCTCTGAGGAATTTCTTATAAATAACCAACCAACCAACCCCTTGGCCAAGCACACCAATTTTGCATTACTTCCAAATGCTATTCCCACATTTGAAGTAGATGAAGCTTAGCTATAAAAATACAGCTTTTTGTGTTGTTGTTATTATTATTATTATTATTATTATTATTATTATGACTGTCTGTAAGACTCAGTCACCTGTCAAGATTTCATGTCCACAAGAGTTTAGGACAAAGTCCTTGCCCCATCCCACTCCCCACTCCCCCTCGTATAGAAATTATTTTGGACTCCGACAGTGTCCCTCAGATCTAACAGATAAGAGAGCTGTTATTTTCTTGCTATGAAATGTGTGTGTCAACTAACTCTTGCAAAGATGTTCATCCCATTGCCTTCTCTGACTCTGAGCCTTAATAGCTACTGACTACGCAGATCTGTCTGTCGAAAAGAAATTGAAAATCGTCTTGTCATTTTGGGACTATTAATTTGAAATTAAGAAGAAAAAAAAAAAACGAAATCTGAAGCGGCCATCCTAAAAGATCAAATCACATTCCTATAAGCTTTTTCAAGGAATCACGTATACTTAAAAGTAGTGATATGATATTATTCAGAACTCTGTTTTTAAATAACTGGTGAAAAGTTTTTCAGTAGCATGCCGAAGGAAAGAGCGGGAAAGAGGAATGATTGATTGATTGATTGATTGATTGATTGATTGATTGATTGATTGATTGATTGATTGATGGATGGATGGATATATTGACTGAATGGACTGATTGATTGATCGATCAATCGACCGATCGATCGATCGACTGGCTGACTGACTGACTGACTGACTGACTGACTGACTGACTGACTGACTGACTGACTGACTGACTGACTGACTGACTGACTGACTGACTTATTGATTCTTGGCATCTCCAGCTGAAATACAGTGCCATGTTGAGCGAACTTCATCGCCATCGAGAACACACCCAGAAACCCCCCTACTCCTACATAGCTCTTATCAGCATGGCCATCAAGGCGTCCCCGGGCCGGCGAGCTACTCTGAACGACATCTATAACTTCATCATGGAGAGATTTCCATATTATCTGGATAATAAGTAAGTACTGTACCATCCTAAGTTGTCCGTTTGACGTGGACCAAACCAGAAACAAAGCCTACTTAAGGGTGTCCAATAATGACATGTACATGTATATGCGCAGTCAACAAGGGTGATATTATGCGAGGATATGTTAGTACTACATGATAATAATAGTAATAATAATATTAACAATAATGAGGCTTATAGGTATCGGTTTTAGACCAATGCCTATTCACTTTATTACCTCAACAGATCAGATCATTCAAGGAATCTGTGAACTCCCTAGGGAACATCTTGTGTCGCTGCTGTTTTCAAGCATTGATCAGTAGCAGGCCTAATTACCACTCTAACAAAATATTTTTAGCTGCCTGAATTTGCTCAAGATGATACTGAGATATCAAAATTATGTATTTGTCGCCACAATAATACAGAAGACATCAAAAGATTCAAAAGCTCATTGCAAAATCATGATAAAACGCAGCCGCGGAAAATTTTATATGTATTTAACAGTATCTGTTCACCTCCCACTGCTGAGAGTTCACGCTATAGGACTTTAGTGCTTGTTCTGAAAATCAATTAGTTCATTATTTAGATTGTTTTCTACTTTCCACTACATTCTTCATCTCTCTTCCGCTAACAGTGACTGACTGTCTCAGAACTGTTTACATGCGCACTAAGTTCACCTGTGCGTTTAGGGATTGGGAAGGGGGGATCTGATCATTATTTAGCACGCGTAATTTAGCTCCAAAAGTGACAAAGTAATATAATATTTCTTGATCATAAGCATAGTAATTCTGTGCTGTAGACTGCTACTATATTGTTTCAGAAAAATCCATTAGTTCCCGTTTTTTGGGTTGTTTTTTTTTCGACTTCGCCTTAAATGTTAAGTTCAAGAAATTCGAAAACACCAATATAATATTGACACCCCCCANCCCCCCCCCCCCGCGCTCCCAAAGAAAACTTCATTTTTCAGGATTTTTGAGACTGATAAGATAGTCTAAAACAAATTTATAAAATTCCACTAGTGCCCTTTTAAATTCAATTTTTTTTAGTTCAAAACATTTGAAGTTCATAATGTTGTTTTATGCAACCGTCCCCTGAAAAACATCTTTATGTTAGACACTAAATTTTTCGACCGAGAAATAACTATAGCACTAAGATATTTGAAATTTGTAGCACTAATAGGAAGTATCCATCTGCTATATGTCAAAATTCAGCTGCATAGGATTTGAAATACTGAAATTAATACACTTTCAAATTAAGTAAAGGATGTGTGTGTTTGTGTGTTTGTGTGTATGTGTGTGTGTGTGTG
>JAWQUT010000013.1:4185304-4187804 GCA_033807755.1 Ellobium chinense | reverse complement strand
CAACGTAACAAGACAAATATACACAGTAAGCATGTAACATCTGTGTGCAAAGGCTCACCGAAAATCAGAGACATCGAGTCTCCAGATCGGGAATTTGAAACTGCACCAAAGACTGATTCACCAGTTCGACATGACAAAGATAATAGTGGAAGCAGTACAAGACTGCTCCAAGATTCGCCTAGCCGAGACGGCTTGACCGTAGAATCTCCTTCGCATAATAGTTCCCATCCGGGCGATGCTCAGTCTCCTACCACGGACAATATCTACAAAAAACTTAGGCTGTCCTTCGGCATTGACCGATTGATAGGAAAAGAAGATAGCGACGAACACAGCAGCAAAAATAACAACGATAACAACAACAAAGACAATCTCTACCATGATAGGTATCTCGGTGCCGGAGATCACATGACGGCACTGAGCCAATACTACTCCAAATTCTTAAGATCAAATTTAAACTTTGAAAGACCAGGTCACGAGTCCTCAAAAATGCCGGAAGACCATGCAGGAAGACACACCATGTCTTCGCAGAGCGCCAGCAACCTAGAGCGGGGAGAAAAGCGCAAACGTGACGTTTTTGAAGGTATTCCGAACCCGCCTCCAAAAGTGATTGATCTCAAAACCAAAAACTTTGACGCTCTGTCGCTCTCCCTCTTCCCCGGGTATCTTGGGACTGGTAGTCGTTTTCCTTTCACCTCAGCTGGGGTCATGAGCTATCCCAGCGGGCACTCGACCTCCGTTGATAGCATGGCGGCGTCCCTAGATACGATGATGATGTACGGTCATCCACTGTTGGCGTCACAACTCAGTCTAGCGTCAACAGATCAGCATCAGTCGCATCGGTTATCGGCCTTGCAGCAACTATCCAGATCGACCGGACTTCCATATAATGTTTTCCTTTAGTTAGTTATACCAAAGCACTATATTAGAGAGATTAGGTTTTAACTATGGTATTTTTAAAAGCTCGCTTTAACCTCATTGCGCATGTGCACACGACAGTTTTCTTGTTTTAACCTCTATTCCTCATGTAAATAGCGCAGCAAATACTGTCGTTGAAGCCAATACCATAGTTAAATCATAATCTCGCTATTGTTTTCACTTAATGTTTTTGTCTCGATGGATGGATGAATGAATGGATCTTAAGTTTGAGTGGGTTGATGCACACCAGTGCCATAAGCTGCAAACCGTTATACAAACGCAGTATCTTCTTTTGATAGCAGGGTTGGACAAGTTCACCAAATAAGTCAGTTCATATCAAGTTCATTTCACAAAGGGAGAAAACCCTGAGGTCAAGTTTAGCTTAGTTCCATGAAAATCGAGTAGTTTTCAGATCAGACCAGTTCCTCTTGATATTTCATGTTGGAATTTTGTTCTGATTTTCGAGGTAAATGTGAACTGAACTTAAACGTAGGTAGAACTTTAAAGTTTAGATCAAGCGTCCAAAATAGCCACAGCTGCAGGGATCCAGAACAGTTCGTCCAAAATAGCTATCAAGCTCAGATCAACTTCACGTGAACTGAACATACGTTCACGAACTGCGTTCATATGAACTCAGTTCCGCCTCAAATCCTGGTTGATAGCAGTGAATTTAATCAGAGACCATACAGGATCATGCGCGCTAAGCCAAAAACTGCTGTAACTATATATACAAGAATAACCGCGTTCTGCAGAATGTATGACACAGGTGTGCTTTTCTCTTAGACGTGTCCTAATCAGTCGTTGTGTATGCCTTTGTTTCCACCTCCTGTCTGTAGGCCAATTATCTTGCTAAATAATGTGACCTACTTGAACGAGAGTTATTATCTGACTGTTCTGTACCGGCCTACGTGCCTCGATCCACTGTCTCGTCTAGAACTGTATGTTTATCTCTGCATGCCAAACTGCAGGTCACAGCGTCTATCTTATGAGTATCTATAAGATTCCTCCTTTATTTCTGATATTAAAAAAACTTCTTTCCCTTGCAATCTTGTGATATATTTTAATTTTACGCAGTGTTTGTTTTGGCTGACGACGTCATGTACTGATTTGGATAATGTATGGTGGATAACGCAGTGAATTATGACAGTGCAGTCGACCCCGGCTTAAACAGTAGTCCGGATAAATCGCAGCGTCCGCTTAATCGCAACATTTTCCACAAGATTCACAGTTTTGTTTTTGTACATAAATGTCACTGGATAATTGCAAATTCTTTTAATCCCAACTCTTTCTGTGCTCCTTAGGAGTTACGATTAGGCGGATTCAACTATACAAATTAATCTGTTACTTTAACCGATACCATCCAAAAGTTATCTTTTTGATCTGCCCAGTTTGTTGTGCTTATGTTTTGTGTCGATAACACGGTATCGATGAGAACATCGTTTGTTTTCTCACTGTTTCATCCCAATGTCGTCTTTCTCATTGTCTTGATGAGAATAAATAATTGGAAATATACTAAATCTCAAAAGACCTGCCCGGAGAAATGAAGAACCAAATTTTAGGGTGGAGAAGGGGGTTTGTAGGTTTG
>JAWQUT010000013.1:4160226-4185285 GCA_033807755.1 Ellobium chinense | reverse complement strand
AGGGGGAGATCAAACTTAGTTGTTTACGTTATGCCACGGCTCAGAGGACCAGAGGAAAGTTAAAGTTCGATTTGTAAATGCCAGTACGCTATCCCTTCCGCCAATATGCGTTCGCACATTTTGGGGGTGTGTCAGTTTGTCGACTTTGTTTCCGAAATTTATCGGATTTCCGCTGTTCGACCTCAGGCTCTAACTATCAGCATATGCCCTTGGGGGAGTCCCATGATATTGTCCTTAAAATAACGCATAAATCTAAATCTTACCTTACAGCATACTTAAGTTGTCTGACATTGGCACCGAGCACATCTGATTGTTTGACATCCGTCATGGGCAATATTCCAGGCCTAGAGCTCTGTTCCGGGCTAGGGACAGGATTAGAAAAGAGACCGCACACATGAACGAGATCTTAGACAATGATAATGTTTTAGCGACTGTCTTAAGTTTGCATTTTTCTTCCCTAGTCATACCCTAACCCTGTCCCTAACTCTTAATCATGCAAGAAGAGGGAGTGGCGGGATACTGTCTGCGACATTTGCCGGACTTCCGGAATCAGTCCGAGTTTAATACAGTGCACTTGTGCAAAAACGCAGCCATCTGTGAGTGGCGCAGTGTAAAAGGAATGGACGAAAAGCTGCTTAAAACGAAACGACTTCGAAGTTAAGACTTAGAATTTTGTACATGATTTAAGAAATAGTAGGCTAAGTTAAGGGAAATATTCTAATTCTAAAAAGTGTTGTAATTCTGAGATTTGAAGCATGTTGTGAGGTATGGTCATTTCCGAAATGAACCACTTAAGTTTTCGGTCATTCGGTCAGCAATAATATAATTATATAAAACACCACGTCCACAAAAGTCCTTTTTCTGCTCTTCATTGTTATTGGAATAATGATCTTTGCCAGGAATCAAATAAATTTTTTTTCAGAATTCTCAACACAAGATTCTTTCGTTGCTATCACTCTTAGACCAAATTATTTTATGACCCTAAACCAAGAAAAGATTTCTTTGTAAAAAGCCACCTGCACGCAAGATTCCTGCCCTGCGATCTGTATGAAAGGAATTCCATGACGCTTGCTAGCCAGGAAAATACCATATTTAATTTTAGACAGAAAACGCTTATTTAACCGAAATAGAAATTAAAAGAAACAACAATCTGGACTATTTTTGGAGGCTTACATCGAGGTGAAGGTACACCTCAGCTTGAAATATGGCAATTTCCCCTCCCNCTGGCAGAACTATATATGACATTACCATTGTGTTTACTATGTACACAACTACTCAACAAAATTTGGGGTCTAGCTTAGAATTTCTCGCCATTTTTTTTTCTTCCATTTTGAGGGATAGGTTGATGATGCGAAGAAAGGGAGAAAGGGGCGAAGCGGAATGGATAGATATAATAGATTTAAAATAGAGGGCGTGTGAAGATTGCGTTGTGTGGCACTGCGATAGAAATCAGTGCACTGTGTAGACATAGAGTTAATTTATTTGTTAACTTTTTGTGCTTAGAACTTAATCAAGGGAAACGAATTGAAAATGGAGATGGTGTGGAAGAAGCTTAAAGACCTGTCCAAGGTATAAAAGAACGGGAAAGACATGTTGAGACACTTCATTTATTTCAATTCAATCGCTCGCTTCTCATCGGAGCGCAGTTTTCTTGCGAATTGCACGATTACATGTAAAGCATTTTATACCGCATTGACATTTTGAAGATCGCTAGTTTTCCCTCCGAATGTTCCGGTAAAAAAACAGAAGAAATTGATATGAACATATTTAGTCTTCCAAATATTAAAGCAAATCCCATTTGAATCGGAGTAAAGTCCACGGCCATTAAAATCTGTAGGCGGGGTTTGTCATCTGACGGTAACTGTGGATGGCGTAATTTTAAAGGAAAAGAGGTTCCCTCAAGGGCTACTATGGCGTTTTTTTCAACATGTTTCGGATAGTGGATCCAGCCCAAAAAGTATATACGGAGTTCATTCGAAGCCTGACGACCCCAGATCTCACAGAACAATGAAAATCTATGATGAAGTGGTACTAATTGTCTTGTATTTAGTCAAGATACGTCTTTGGTCGCTTTTTTTATTGTATCAGTTTATCGGCATGATATGAAAGCTTAATGTGTGTACAGTCACTAGGTGGGGAAAAAAAAAGTTTTCATTAACCACTATTCTAGTCGCAATAAAGTCGTTTGAAGTGGCAAAGACCATCCCCAATGCATTGAAACATATTCTGCAAAAAATCATGATTGAAAAAAATTATTTTTTTTCACTATAAATGTTCTTTCAGCCGTCTCACTGAAACTCATATTTATCTACAATTTCTAACCATTCATCCATGAAATCAATATTTGTGTGTTCAGATAATAAATAATTTCTGTGAGCAACAGAAAATTCTACCCTGTATGGCCTAGATAACCTTTAGAGACTAATGTCTCTGTTTCTGGTCTAGCGATATAACCTTCATTTTAGCTTGATACAAGACAAACAGTCTATTTCCTACATCAGACGTTTTTCTATACGAATTCGAATACCCTTTGAAAAACGTATTGCCGTCCACGCAGAGATTCCCCGTGGTCAAGTGACAAGGTTAATATGTTACCATTATTAATGCACGATATTGCATTTTGGTCTGCAGTCTTCCATGTCAAATCCAAAGAGAGCTGCACCAGGTTGCACACTAAGGCGCGTTAAAGACAAACTTGTCTTGAATACACCTTGGTGTGCAACTCTGGTGCAGCTTCCTTCAGATCTGACATGGAAGATTGCACACCAAGGTGCAAAATGGTGCATTAGTCATGGTGGTGTACTAAGTTATAAAATGACTAAAGCGTCCCACAACCGGAAGTGCTGTATAGACCTCATCATGAAACGGACCTATGAAATCTCATCATGAAACGGACCTATGAAATCTCATCATGAAACGGACCTATGAAATTCGAATTTTTGAGGTTATATTGTGTTTCTTCTCTCTGTGAAATAATCTTCATCAGAGTCTGAAACTAAGGTTGTGATCAAGTCAGTTTGATCAGTTCTAACCGAACTCTGGGTTGAAAGATCATCAGTACTCGCAAACCCCATTTCTACCCATTTCCACCCATTTCTTAAGTGTATACATGACAATTAAACAATGCCATTGTGTAGACTAGACTACGTGAGGTTTATTCCATGAGGAAGGGAAAAAAAAACCCGGTTCTCCAAGCTAGAAAAAGTGCTTCAAGAAGGCAATAGGCTCTTAACCGCTTGTTTTAGACATGCACTTCCATCAATAAGTGCAACTTCCTTCTCCCCCCTCCTTTTACCCCTGCCCTCTTTCCATCCCTACCCTCACCCCTCTTGGAGAAAAAGAACAACATGATTGTTAGCAATCTGGCATCGCGTCCCTGCTGCCTCAAGAATACGCCAAAAACCAAAAAAAAAAATCTATTTCCGTCTATAGTTGTTGGCTCATGACGACTCCCCTTTGTCTTGTGGCAAATCCAAAATTAAAATCTCAAGCCCCCTATGTTTCTCTTATTTCGCTACACTATCTGATCAACGTCTACTCGGATTGTTTATTTACCCGGGCTCGCTAGAACTTTCTAATTTGTAGAAAGGAAAAAAAAATAATAAAACATTTTCTTGAGCCAAACTTAAACTTAATCAGTGTCTTCATTATGCATGTCGCTTTTAAGAGGGTGATCTGCGTTACGTTTAAACAAATTGTTCGCTAAGTGATCTCTTGGGAGACAAGAAATGACGGTCTGTGTAAACGAATGACGATGGTGGTGATGATGATCATGATGATCATGATGATGATAATGATGATGAGGCTGATTTTGATGTATAGGATGATCATGTGTTTATTTATTCAGCTTTCATTTTCATCTGTGTTTTTTTTTTTTTGTTCTTTCCTTCCTCACTTCTCTTTCCATTATCTTTGAATGGTTCTCTTTCTTCTGTTATGAAGATTTCTAACAACGCTTTGACAGTGAGAATGGTGATGGTTATCATGGTTTTGATGGCGCCGCTATGATAATTGTGGTGGTGGTGGTAGTGGTGACAGGATGATGATGATGATGATGATGGTCGTGGTGGTGGTGGTGGTGGTGGTGGTGGTGATAATGATGGTGATGATGGTGATGAAAGAACAGGATCTTAACAAATGTTAACGCCCATTAGTTTCAGGAGACATACATCATAGTGTGCTCCACGCCTATTGGGGGTTGTGATGGGGTAGTGGGGGGTGGAGGGGGGAGGAGTAAGGAAACTGAAAGAGAAATAGACCGAAAGAAAGACAGAAATGAACAGAAAGACAGAGAAAGAGATAAAGAGCATAGTTATGAAATCTGATTTCCCTGGAGAGCGATTTATTTCGTTTATGTCCTAGGCAGAGGCATAGATGAATGTCTAACAGCTGTTGAAAAGCGATAGCCCCTGCAGATGCCCCTTTTTTTTTTCGTCCATACCTCACAGACGCTTAAATTTTGTGTATATTTTTTACCAACATGTAGATACGCTAATAAATGTCCGCTGTGATGATAATTTTCGTGATTCATTTAAGAAAGTGTTTTCAAAAAAGGATTTTATTACTCTGCGCTCAGATGGCACAGATTAGGGGTTATCGTGATATCTGCTTACAAACTCTCACAGATATATGTTCAGACCTTACTGTATATGCTCTCTATGCTACTCCTTCTGTTCTGTATGTCGGAACTCTTTTCTCTATTCCAGCCTTTCTCTTCTCTCCTCTCCTCCTTTTTCCTGTAAATCAGAAGAGTTGACAAGAGTTGCCTCCCGCCACTCTCATCTCGTAATGCAGGGGAGATAAGCGAGTGTATACCAACACAACTGATTGTGGCACCGGAAGAAATACACACGGCGCTCCGACCACACATCGACTGTGTGGAGGCGGTCCTTAGGAAGCAGTCTATGGAAAACGGCGGATGCCACTTTTCACGGAAATTGTCTCTGCTGGGATGTTGAAACACCATAACTTGGCATTTTCAAGTAGCATAGTGCCAATTAAGAAGAAAAAAGAAACGGAGCATATTCGCCATTTTATCACAACTTTTCTAACCAAACTCATCCGTGATGCTCTTCATCTTGAAAAATTATTTTTGGATTGTTTGGAAGTCTCCGAATACGGCAACCAATCTAGGAGACAATTAATACCGTCAACCAACCAACCAACCAACCAACCAAACAACCAACCAACCAACCAACCAACCAACCAACCAGTTCATCAAATCAAGTCTGCATTGTGAGGTTAATGCAAACCAACCATTTTGGTATTTTTCATTCTGCGGGGAAAGAGAAGATCTACGTTCATTCTGAGGTCCATGCCATTTAATCGTATTGACATATTCTTTATAAAAATCCGGGTCATTTTATCACATCCTCCGCTTAGTTTTAACGTTTTCTATGAACTCGTGGAGTTTCGATTAAGCAGCGTTGCTCATATCTCCATGGCAGTGTGTGGTCACATGCACAATGGCCGACCAGTAGTAGAAATCAGTTTCGTGGAGTAGTCGAGCCTAATTCTGGAAAACCCTGCTAGCGACCTTTACATTGCATCTCACTGACTTAATCTTTTCCGGAGGTGATACAAACAACCCATCTCGTGTCTCAGAACCATGTCTTCAGTCAGCCTAGTAATAATGAAACACGGTGTGAAATGTTTTTAAAAGGCAAAAATCCCACTTCGGAGTTACGTTTCCCTCTATCCTGACGAAGTTTGTGATAGGTCTACAGTTGATGTGCTCCGATTTGAACCCTTTGCCTTGAAGAAGAAAATGAAATGAAAGTAGGACTTCTAATTATTTCGTTGGAAATTGTTTTGGGATTCCAAATAATGCTGTACATGTCATTCATAACACAGACAAACATAGAACTGTAAACATGTTTTTATATAAATACATAGTATTACAAGTGAAACCCATAACAAAGTCATAACTAGTCGCCGCAATGCAGCACCCACGCCGTCGTTCTCTTCTCTCGGTTGGGTAGGGCATGACAAGATTAACCGACGTTCGCGTCACCAGTTGATAGTAAGTAGTTAGATGAACTAAATCTGGCTCCAGTTCACTTTTTAGTATAAACCTGTTGCACTCTGGGGTAAAACTGAAATTATACTGTATTTAAAAACTAGAAACTCATTCGGCAGAGGACATGCTGGTATGCAAACTGTAGTATGCATGCTCGTTCAAAACAATTTTCGAGTCCTTGAAGAGAAAGTAAAGCGGACAGGAATGGTACGACTATGACAACTATAACAACAGTGACTGCAGGACACTATTTATCACCCATATTACAATGGAATTCGGTTTATCCGAAATGGAAAGGATCTTATAATTGGAATGCAAATTTATATTTTAGAAGATACGCCAGACTACAAAGAAAAAGTAGTGTATTTTAAATGGCCTAATGCATTATTACGATGCTCCCATTTCTATAATTTTACTGGTCCTGAAAAAAAAAAAAAAAGAAAAAGTGCGTTGTGTAAAATTGAGATATCATTAACGAAGGATGCCATTTGTGAAGAATTATGGTGCGCATAAAGGGGGAGGGAGAGGCGTGTCTTTCATATTCATGTGGAGGAGCACAGTTCCATTGCCTCAATAAACTACCACTGGTTGTCGGAAAAAAAATTGAGCGTTTTATAAAACGGCATCTACAAAATTTGCCACCAGGTGCAATTACGCCACTTTGAATGTTTTCTTCAAATTGCATGGACGAATGGCGTTTCTTGTTCCCCACAGCAATCGTTTGCGAAAGAAACACACAGGCACACAACCACTTACCGTTCCGCAAAAACTCACGTCAGCAGTCTTATAGCTAATAGTCATCAATTTTTCTAGACTAACCGCTTAAATATGCGATGATTAGGTGGGCAAATATCGGATGACTGAAAGTAGAAAAACACTGGTTAAAAAGTGTTCTAGCCATTTTTTTTTTCGGATAAAGCGAGGCGACCTTTAAAGGAAATGAAATTTTTTTCGGATAAAAGCGTTTTCTTTTCTATTAGCCGGCTTCTGTTAAACCGAATTCTACTATAGGTAACTATAGCTTCTATAGCTGAATTAATTTCAAGCAAGAATAACGCGTTGGTCTAATAGTTCAGCAAAACACTGTAAAGTGTAAATACATAAAATGGATTAGCCTATCTGTGTCGCTGGTTAAATAAGTGAAAGTCAACGAAACAAAGGTTGGTCTCCATCTGACGAAATGAGAAACAGAAATGTTTAGGAACTCAGGTGAAATAACGACGACGATGATGAAGAAGAAGATGATGATGATGATGATGAGTTGGAACACAGGTAAAAAGAAATTTAAAAGTTCTGTCCATACCAGCAAAGAATGATGATGGTAATGATGATGATGATGATGATGATGATGATGATGATTTGTTTCATCTAACAAAAAATCACATTTGATTCAAAAATGTGTTTATATTTTGATGATATCTTAATTCTGGTCCCGGCATTTAATATATTAAAGTGCGATTTCTAATTTTTACCATCTCTGGCTTTGACGAAACTTTGTAAACTTGTTATCATTGTATCAAATGCTGATGATGACAACTTGATGTTCACTTTGTCTTCAGAGAGTAAAGCGCTATGATTAGTCGAAAAAAAAACCTCTCGGTCGAAAACTAACCTTTATAGACTCAGGTGATCGATCGTGGAAAACAAAACTATCGCCTTTTAATCACTTGCTCATTCCTGCATTATTATTTCATGTAAAATGCCAGTTACATTTGCTGGCATTACCAGTAAGCACCATTATTACCATCTGTGGCAAATGACTACCACCAAGAGCAACGTCATGGTCGTTTTAAGATATTGAGCCAATGTACGATAATAATTGTAGGTGTGTTACAAGCCGATATTCCCATGGGATATTTTAAACTATAAGTCAACATCAACGAAGCTCACTTCCGGTTTAAACAAAAAAGTAGCATGATCTTGTCATGAAATCTCACTTCCGAGAATAAAAGATGCATCAGCCAATAAAGGTCGCTTAAGAGACTATATCAGCCAATCATATTCCTCCGACAATGGAAAACATGGAAAGCAGAAATAATGGTTGCTGGACTTGCGATGACCGATGACGATGCATGTATAATAACTGAAAGTGTGGTCCATTGTTAGGTCTGGCTCCCCATACCGACTGACTATAACTAGTGAAAGACATAACATCGATAATTTCAAGGCGATGTCAATGTTTTAATCTGATCAGCATCACTTCGAAAATGCTAGAAAATGATTTATGAGCAAATGCGAACACTTGCAGCATCAGAATATCTGTTTCCTAAATTTACAAAACTATGATGTAACTAGTCAAAATAAAGATTATTGGCATGACAGGAATGCTTAATATGTATACTTTCATTAGGTGAAAAATCTTTTGACCTAGCATTATTTTGGCCCATGCATTCTAGTTGTTTGAAGTGACAGGGCCAAAACAGGGACACAAAAAAAAAATCTGAGAAAATCACAACTGAAGAACAATTTCATACGTTATAATTCATCTAATATGCCTCCTAAAAGCGCAAATTTATCCACAATTACTGACCGTTTACCTACACAATCAATGTTTTTTGTGTATATAATCTTAGTCTAGATTTGTGCAAGAAACAAACATGTAATACCGGACGGTCCTATTCACTTTCAGAGACTGATATCTTAGTTACTAGGTTAGCGACGTAAGTCCCGTTTTAACGGAATGCAAAACTGTTGGATGGGCATTTTCAGTGTTAAATTGTTCATCTCTTCATGGTTCTGTGATCTCAATTTAAAGCTTAAGGTCTGCCACTGATGTGCGTGTGGTTTTGTGTTTAAAGTTGTTAAGGTTGGTGAAATACTTCATCATTTTTTTTTTACTTTCATTCAGTTTTATATTAGCGCGAAAGTACTTGATAACATTAAATATTTAACAGCATCATGAGATACACATTTAATATATTAAACCAGTAGGGAGAGAAAAGTGCAACACAATACTTTAAAAATGGCGGAACGCAGTCATACTAGTGAAATTCTTTAGGCTGAGGAAAATGGGCTAATGAAATGTCATTTTTAAACAATGTTCAACTGTATTTTCTTGGTTTGGCATTTGTATTTGAGGCGCCAAATTTTTTTGTTCCTCAAATCTTCTGGGACCCCAATGCCACAGAGCGTGGGTTCAACATCGCTGCTGCCTATGGAGAAAACAGAAGACAAAATCTCATTTTTCAAAGACTGCACATGTGATTAAAATTTCGGAGCGGGAATGTCTCAACGTTTTAGTTAATTTGAGGGTTAATCTGTAACTAATATTACTGGAAAATGCACGAATCTGTGTGTGAGCTGACACTTCATCAACTATCCTGCTCAAAGAAAGAGAATAATTATGTAGGCCTACTAGTGAGGCAGTGTGGCCGTGTGGCGTGGGTGCATTTCGCTCATTTTTTTTCACTCCACTCAGATATAAAAGTGTACTTGGCTTCAGAGCTGGGGAACCAGGGCACTGCAAAACGGCGACTGGCAATGACTATTATTATGAATTCCATTTATGATTGTTAATATTATATATAATGTATATTGTTCACTGTGTATAATGAATCAGACGATTATGTATATGGCATTGTAAAACTTGCCCTATTTTCATTTTTTTTGGTCATTTTTCATTCTGTAAGCTGGGTAAACCTATTGGAGAAGTCTTGATCAGTATGAAAGTTCATTTAAGTGACTTAGAGGAAAGAACTCATTGGTTCGAAAGGCGGATCGAAGCAGACTTAAGGAACTTGAACGCTGCATTCATGCTGTTGGTCGGACAAGATTTAACACTTTTCTCCGATCAAAACTTTGAAAAGGGGTGGGGTTGAGTTTGCTAGGAGGAGGAAACTCCAAAATTTCATGCCAGCCGTGACTGAGAGTGGCAAAAACCCTTGTGAAGGCGCAGCCATGACGTCATCAGATATGAGCCAACCGGCTGTCCTGGGTTTAAAAACGGATGCCTGATTAGAATTTAGAAAAATAAAAGAAAAACGGTTTCTATGACAGAAGTCTATCGGCTGTGGGCTAGAAACCATCTGTGTAGATGTAAACGATGCTCGTACGATCGTGTGCTAGATTTCTACCCCTGGCCGCTCTCAGGAAAATGGTAAACACAGTTCCCATAGTTCCACTGGCGCCATCTTTCACGAGCCGTTTACACCAATCTTCAGTTTCAAAAACAAGAGAGTTCGTTTGCTTCTTCTGTCAGCTGTCACTGGCGCAGAAGCCAACATCTTGTTTAATGTACATAAACAAATGAAGTGGTCCCCCGTTCTTTTAGCTTTACCGCTGTGGAGAAACGAAATGATTCTTTAAATCACAAGTCTGGCATAGAAAATGAATTTGAAGAGACAAATTGCAGTGACTGTTAATTCAAGTGGTACCCAACATTCACCTGGGTGGCGCAAAGGGGATTGGAAGCCGAGAGAAGGCTCCGGGAGGGGTTGGGGTGGGAAATTGGGGAACCATGGAAGTCTTAGTCATAGCTTCTCTGACGGTCGTGGAAGATTATTTTTAGCGGCCTGGGTTTTTCCCAGGTCTTTTTGTTAAATTACATTGTGTCATGCGCTTAAAGTTGTAATCTACAGGTTTTGGGTTTTGAAAAAGGAACAAGAGGGTCAGACAGAATGGGGAAGAGGGGCGTCATATGGGACTGTGAGTGGATGGGGCCACGGTAATTGGGGACTGTGGAGAGGAATCAAGGCCTGGACCCAAAGTCTGGCCTGTTAAGAGAAGAAGTGTATTCGGACTTCCTTTTGATACAACAAAAAAAAAAGTGTTTACTGCTTAATAGCAAACATGCTCTTTAAACACAGCTTCTGCTTAATCACAATAGTTCTAATGATTTTATTAAATAACAGAGTCCTATCTGTATTTTGTACATAAATGTCAATGGATGAGAATGACTCCATTTATGCGCTACCAATCCCAGCTTCCCAGGAGTTGCGATAAAGCGAAGTTGAAATTATAACTATCTAGAATAATAATATACGAATATAATTTTCAAAACAGCAATATGAATGTATTAAGAGAAATTGGGCCCAAAAAATGTAATTACTAATAGCCCTTAACCATTCAAACGGCTGTCGACGCTCACAGGAACGGAAAGCTTGTGGTATGGGGATATGATGTTAACTTAACTCTAAGAAAGAGTGTGGAAAGATGAAGGCAAGTCGATGGTTTTGTAGGGTGTGGGCNNNNAATTAGTATACCCTCCCCCTACCAGGCAACTGGAATTTCTCACAAGGTCCAATCAGCCCACCTGCTTTTAGAACTCAAATCATGAACTGCAAATTTGGCTGTATATTTTATCCATGTTCTGGAGCTTCTCCTATTCCTTCCCTACTGAAGGGGCCACCAGTGTAAAAGATACGTAATATGCATTGGTCAGAGAATGGACAGGTTTCCTTCGACGTTCACGATATCTGTAGCCGTATGCATAATCCTTAAGTCAGTCAACGCACTGCGGTTACCACGGGGAAACTTCCAAAACATTTAGAAGTGTTCACTGCGGTTAGCGCAATACGTTAATTAACGTATATATTATGCTTACGGCCACTGGTATTGTAGCTGAAGTTTTGGCATAATGAACAGTTGTATTACTGAGCAGTGCCCGTATGCACAATTCATATGTTAACTAACGTACTGCGTTAATTATAGCGAACACAAGTAACGGTTCCTGTGCTTATCGCAGTGGGTTAACTTAAGTAAGAATTATGCACACAGCCACAGTTGATTTAATAATAACATTTGGGCGTCCAAGTCATGAAACATCCCCACAGATTAAAAATCGAACACCCACCGCGACGACGCCCCTGGATGAACCCCAATCTCATCCTACACAAATGTAAAACACAACAATTATGTAACAGACGTAACAAATCTTGTTCTCGTTCCTCCCCACCTAGAAGCCACCACAAAACAAAAAAAAAACCAAAAAAAAAACTGATCCATACACTCCCTCTACCCCAACCACCCTCTCAGAACTGTTTCCTTCCTCCTTCCTACTTGCTGCTCTTTCACTCCCTTTCTCCTCTCCGCTCTATCATCCTTCACCTCCTCTACTTTGTCTCATTTTCTCTCCCTTTCTTTGTCGATACCCCCTTTACTCTTTCACTCTTTCTTTCTCGCTCTCTCTCCATCCCTCCCTCCTCTGCTCCAACTCAAATGATACTAATTTCTTGCCTTTTGTTTTCTTAAACAATTTAATTGAAACGAAACCTGTGTTTCTTTCTTTCTTGTTTGTGGGAAACGCCGCGAGTTTGCATTCCCAACTTCAAGTACACGACCCGCCCACTTCCGCGTAGTTTACTTATTGTGGCAGCCCTGAAGCTCCACCCCCAGCCATTGTTTTAGGTGAGTGACAGCTGTCATTCTCTGAGGTAGGTAAGAAGAGAATGAATGCGGAGGCGCATGGAGCTTGGACTAGTCTGATTCCTCTGCTTAGTACTCGACTCCATTTAAAAAATCGTTTGGAAACCAACATCACCTACATGTTCTACCATTACTTTCCAAATATATTAATCTTCCAAAATAAAAGTTAATGGTATCGCTCTCAGCCACTACTAGACTATATCTAAAATTAGATTTAATAGTTATTTAAAATTAAGGCTAATATAATACTATAACCAAACATAACGTGAAAAAGTCTTTTCCCCAGAGCGTGATATCCTGAGTCAGAGGTTTTCACATAGGTTTTACCCTTATCTTTGCAGCAGACAGTGCAGACTAATTTCATAAGGGCACTGTTGTGCTGAATTTACGTTATCTACACTAAAATGTAAATGTAAGATCGTACTGTTTTTGGTTTTTTTTTTTTGGTTCAGTTTCAACATTATATTATCACGGAATCAATTTTTTTTTTCCGATTATGAAGTTGGAATATCAAGCGGACCTCAAAATCAAAATAATCGGATTTGCCCTATAGAGGCCTACATTAGATTAGCTCTGTACACCCGTCCGTTTCGTTCCGAGCTGCACGTGCGACTGAACGGAGAAATGAAATTGGGGAGGGGGCATAGTCAAGTTCCAGGAGCGGGGAAGGGAGGGGAGCTGGTGAAAGGATGTAATGGGGGTGGCTAGATAATTTTGTGACATGTCTTTGAGCATTTATGACTGACAAAAACATTAGTACCGGCTCTGGTGGCTTCTCTAATGTCGTCCGCGTTGTTATATCCAGTATATCGTCTTATTTTTGGAGAAAATACAACTGCAGGCAACGACCCTGTTTTTGTCATTATTATTATTAGTAGTAGTAGTAGTAATAGTAACAGTAGTAGTGGTTTTGGTAGTGGTGGTGGTAGTAATTGTAGTAGTAGTAGTAGTAGTAGTGAAATTGTAGTTGTAGAGATAGATGTAAAAGCAGTAGTAGTAATAGAGGTAGAGATAGGATAATAATAGTAGTAGTAGGAATAGAAGTAGTAGTAGTAGTGGTTGGTAGTAGTGCTTGTAATAGTATCACTAGTAGTGGTGGTGGTGGTGGTAGTGGTGATAGTAATTATAGTAGTAGTAGTAGTAAAATAGTAGTAGTGGTAGTAGTAATAACAGAAGTAGTAATAGAAGTAGAGATAGGATAGTAGTAGTAGTAGTAGTAGTACTAGAAGCAGTGGTAGAGTTGTATTAGTAGTTGTAGTAGCATAGTAGTAGTAGTGTCAGCAGCAGCAGCAGTAGTAATAGTAGTAGTAGTAGTAGTAGTAGTAGTAGTAGTAGCAGTAGTAGTATCACTAGTAGTAGTAGTAGTAATAGTAGAAATGATGATTACACTTTTATATCGTTTCATCCCATGAACAAAATACAAGCTCTAAGCATTTACATTCATACACAAATACATACACTATACTGTTTGGAGGAGGCGTGGCCGTGTGACCTGTGACTCTTTATAATGTTAGAGTGTCAAGTTTAAGGTTTTCGGGTTCGACTCCCGGTCGGACGGTTTGCGCTGAGTATTCTATGGTAAAGACACGTAACTCCTGTTCCTCACTCTACTCAGGTATACACGAGTACCTGGTCTTACAGTGAAAGGAGGCGGGGGAAGGGGGGAGGTTGGGGAGGGTGGTGCCGGGCGCTGCACTGCGGCGAATAGCATAATAATGCTAATGGATTTTACTTGTATTATGTATGTGTATGTATATATATATATTACTATATATTACTCGTGTATATATATATATATATATAGTTTAGTTTATGTGCATGATGAATGAGGTGCATAATATTTAACAGCATTGTAAAACAATTTTCCTTCGAGATAAACAAGAGGTTTAGTTTCATATCATTTTTATAAATGCTTGGACCCACTCGAAAGAGTTTACATTTACGCCTTGTCATGTAAACCAAACACATATACACACTTATACACTTATTGCGGCTGCATCCTAAAATTTAAATAGGTGTGTTGTCAGATTTAACATAAGAGTTTCAATAATCTAAATCTTTTTCAACGCTTGAGAGAGAGAATTTAACATTAGCAGTAAAAGACCAATTCCTTCATAAAATGTTTAGGATTTTAGTGTTTTTAGATTATATATTAACTGCGTTAATATCAATATAACTAGCTTAACAGTCTACACAAAATTATACCAAAATTAGCACTGGACCCAAATTGTGGAATGTGATCCTGTACAAAAATAAGAGACCCACAGTAAAACGGAAGAAATGTTTATTTAGCTATTTCTCAAAACTTTTCCAGTCCAACATTCCATAGAAAGGAAAATCAATATATCAGTAATTATATATAGTTAGCATATAATCACTTAACATTTTATTACATGAATCCCTTCCATAGGATTGCAAGAAAGAAATACTGGCCCCATTTCGTGGACCTAACTTGAATATATGGGACAGTGAGGATGACCTGCACACAGTTTCTGAACTTCATTAATTTAAACGTATGACTTGGATAACAGCTAAGGAAGAAGAAGAAGAAGAAGACGAAGAAGAAGAAGAAGAGGAAGAAGAAGAAGAGGAAGAAAAAGAAGAAGAAAAAGAACAAGAAGAATAGCTGAACAATTCTTAATACTGTAATAGATCTTCAACATAGTACCAATTCAGTTCACTTCAGTTCAATTCTGTTTATTAGCTCTTGCACTCTCAATATTTGCTTCGCAGTTGTGTTTTCCATTCACAATGCTTGGTTACCGATATTACTATAAGTTCAGTCATTGAGGTTACAGACGCCCAAATCTTTTTGCTGTATTTTACTATGTACTGTCCATTGCCGTCACTGCAGCCCTAATTTTTGTCGGCTATTCCCACTCACTAGTAATGCAGATAAGCATCTGATCTAAAAAAAGATACATTACTTTTAATAGCTCATGACAAGTAAAGTTTCTTGCTGTGTCTCCTCGTTTGACACACCCCCATGAAAAGCCATTTAAGGCCTTAGGCTACTTCAAGAGAATAGGGGGTTAGCTCATTGGCAGTCCCTGTCTTTTCAAATCTCTGACCCGAAATAATGCTGCTTTAATTTAACTTAAACTGGCCAGGAAAGAGACAAATGCATTAGAACAGATCACAACTAAGGTCATTGGGCCCCTCAGAGGGAGAAAAAAAATGATGTGATAAATAGATCACCCTTCTTTGTAAGCCAACCGAAGTGACCTCAAAATTAATGCGCGTGTGTAACCTTTGAACCTCACTCTGAAGCCATGGCAAATACGGGATTTGTTAGGCCTGGTCTGGCCTGGCTGGTTGATTCGGAAAGGTGCACTTAAAAGTTATGATTACCTCATGAAAACAAACATTTGAATATCATAAATAAGTTAAGATTTAAGTAGATTTAAGTAGCTGTGTTGATTTAATATCCATGTAGAGCCTTCAGGGAGAGAGATGAATCGGTACCAGGCTCGTTGCCGAGATTCGTAGAGGCTAGTCAAGCCTTATGCGGGTCAAAAAAAAACCAAAAAACTCCATCCATTTTTAGCGACTAGGGTTGTGTCTTCCACCCTGTACATAGCAACCACTCATGAAAGCACAGTTAATACAGCCAGAATGAATGGTAGATTTTCGGGACAAGAAGACTAATAAGAGCTTTAATGACATCCTTAAGCCCATTCACTCCTCTCCACAGATACCTACAAAAAGCCAAGAGCTTCCAAGAGTCAGCGATGGTAACCTATGCCATCCTAGTACAGATTCGGTAGATCCAGTTATGGATATGGAGATGCCAGTACACTAGTCCACCGTTGGCTATATAAGGTTTTACACCCCTCTTTAACTTATCAAGGAGTCCCATGCCAATATACATCACTTCCCTCAAAATTTCCCAGTTCACATTTTGAGTTCGAACACACTCGAATCAGGGTTGCATGTATCGCATCTCCTTTCAGTTTATTATCTGTTCCCGTAAATCGATTTGATATGTGAGAACCGGATTCGTGTTCATTGGCACTAAGGTTCGACGAAACGGGTTTCTCGAATATGCGAATCTCAAATTTTCGCCCAGCTGCGGTAAATCTAAACACAAAACAAAAGACGGATCCAGCCCACCATAGTCTGTCTCTGTGTGAGTTGATATTAAAAGTGTATTATATGTGGCTCAATGGGTCCATGTCACATACGCGTATTATGACTTATAGAACTGTCAGCGTTTTAGCCACATGGGATATGTCGCAGACAATGTTAACGGTTTAAATTTGGGTCGAGGCAGTAAGTGACATAATTATGCATTATAATGCTGAAACCACTTACCTGCCTTCCATCGCAGTTGCATCTATAAACTGGAATGTCAATTAATATTAAATTTTTTCTTATCTAAGTGACACTCGAAATGAGTTAGAAGGGGTATTTTATTTGTTTTAGAATTGTATACGGTATGTTGATCCCCAAATTCCAGCTCGATGTCAATAATAGGTAAATTTCATTTTTTTAAAATTTAAACTGTGAATATGAGGGTTTGTAAAGCTTAAAATGTATGTTGATTTGTAAGGAACAATATGTAGAGTTTTTTTTGTTGTTACTGTTTAATGTTACCAAATTGTGTGAAATGGGCTAAGTGCACAAATTTGACTTCGCGGCTTCAGGAAATTAAAGTCTATACAGATAATATACTATTAAAGAAAGTTTGAATAATAGATAGCCTTGGCCTAACGTTACTACAACTGTTGATGCAGAATGGTGTATCTGGAAGGAGGACAAAATAGTCCGACCCAATGATACTCCGAAGGGCGACAACAATGATAAAATGTGTGTAGGACTAAAATTTTTGGTTTGTCTCCCTTTACACACATGCATCGGGGACGGACTCTAGCCAGTTTGCTTTTGCATGTGATTTTGGGGTGGGGGACGGGAGGGGAAGTGTCTACGTTCTCTAATGAAATGAGAGAATTTAAACCTTATATTAGAATTATTACAATCTCTAATGAGAGAACCTAAACAAATTCATTAGCTATTTATCGATCTAAAACCAGCCTGTCGCTTTCCTGCAGCTATGTAGCAATGGTTGTGCTCACTTTCTCTCTCTCTCTCTCTCTCTCTCTCTTTTTCTTGCTCTCTCTCTTTCTTTCTTTCTTTCTTTCTTTCTTTCTCTCTTTCTCTCTCTTTCTTTCTTTCTCTCTCTCTCTCTTTCTCTCTTTAGGGTCAGCCTAAAGGGAAAAAATACAGTCATATTACCTGTCTATTCATCATAGTAACAAAAACTTTAGCAATGGAACCTTTACCTTTTCAGTACTCCGAGATCTTCAAATTTTACGGAAAACAACAACAAGAACACACACACACACACACACACACACACACACACACACACACACACACACACACAAAAGCGGTGGTCATGCAGCCTAAGAGAACCTGACTCCCCTAGTCCTTTCCTGGACCACTGTCTGATACTTTCTGTCTGCAATTTTCGAATCGAATAACCTATTTTCTATGATATTGTCCACAACACACAGTGAACCTCAAAGACAGTCAAAACATGTCTCTAAAATAGTGTAACGCGTCTGATCCGATAAATGTCGTTTTTGCAATTTTTTTTCTCCATCTAATAAAAGCACCACTTGAACCACTTACTTTGAAGTTCCTTATATGGCAGTGTAGTAAGAAAATGGTACGTTTTATACATTCGCAAGGTGTATCTGGTTGGAAATCAGTTTTTTTTTCTTTTTTGGTTATTTCTTTGTTCCCACTTCCTCTTCCCCTTCTTCAGAAATAGGCAAATTTTCTTTCTCCCCCCCCCNTCTCTCTCTCTCTCTCTCTCTCTCTCTCTCTCTCTCTCTCTCTCTCTCTCTCCCCCTTTCTCTCTCTCTTTCTCTTTCTTTTTTTTCTCTCTCTTTGTCTCCCTTCTTTTGTCTTCTCTCTTCCTATTTTCCTCTCTTCCTCTTTCATCTTTATCACAGTTTTTTTTTCCTACTATCTTTGGTGGCTACTTGAACCCCCCCCCCCCCCNGCCTCCTTTTTCCCTTTGCAGAAGTTATTAGGGTGTTAGTTACGGCCCTGTCATCTTCAGGGTTTGTCTTTCTCTACACGATGACGCAAGCCGTTTTGGAGCCCTATCTTGGCCAACGACTTGGAACCTTTGTTTTTAAACTAATGGGTTTTAGAACCTATTAACTTGCCAGATCAATCATTGTGTCGGATCTTATTCGTCCGCTAGTTATATAAAGTCCACCCTTGCCAGCCAGTGTTATGGTGTAAATATATGTGGAAAAGATCTATTATTTGTAAAATATATTTCAGGCACAATTTGAATTTTATGAATAAAAAAAAAGTTAAGTATGCAGGGTGTAGGTATTAAGGAGCTGTCAAAAACGTCCTGATTAAACAAAAAAAATCAGTGACCAAATCAGGAGGAGAGCTGTGAACATTTTTGGAGGTCACGGCCCTCTTCTCTGCCACCCTTTCCCTTCCTTCCCCTCACCCCTACCCACTCCTGACAAAAAAGGTTTTTCTTACCAATGAATAATAGGCCACCGAAGGCACTTTAACCTCCACTAAAAAAAGATTCCAAAATCACCGCATGTTTTGTAAAATAATACCATCCTAACAAAGGATCTAAGAAGTACCCGACCCCAGGTAGAGGTAGATAACTGCAATTTTATTAAGAACTCGCAATTTTCCGAGGTTGTTTCCCTTGCACTGCAAATTGACTTGCTGTGGCCTTCTCTCAAATAAAGTTTCAGTTCTTATGCATCTTACTGAATGGTATATCGGATAACTATAAAGACGAAAAGTGAGATATAGTGTAATAGAGGAATCCCTCTATGCTTTTATTGCTTTTTTAAAAATTTTCTTTGTCGCGCCGTTCCTGTGTTCCAGTTACACGAAAAAAGGTACTTTAAGATACCTATTTTTAAGAAATTATTATGATGTAGTTCACATAAATAAACCTTTGAATCCTTTTTTTTTGGCCAAGAACTCATTGCCTATTGCTGTAAATGTTCCAATGTCACAAAGAAAGATATTAAGAAAGTTTGTATATGACATACCTTGATGTAGTGCAGATGAATCTACTCACTATTATTATCATGAACTTACTGGACAGCATGGCGCCCGAAATACATTATGATTGGGTAGATCTGTCAGTGTATTAAGCGCTCGAAGCCTATCATGGGAATGAGCGCTATAAAGATGTTATATATTGTTCCTACTACTATATTACTACTACTACTACTATAACTATTACTACCACTTCTACTTCTATTCTACTACAACTACTACTACAACTGAAACTACTACTACTACTATTACTACCATTACCACCACTACTACTACTACTACTACTACTACTACAGCTACTACTACTATTACTACGACTACTACTACTACTACTACTACCACTACTACTACTACTACTGATACTACTACTACTACTATTACTACTACTACTTCTACCACTACTTCTACCACTACGTCTACCACTACAATCACTATTACTACTACTACTACTACTACCACTACAACTACTTTCTTTGCTATGAATCAACGTTCAATTAGTCTATGCTAATTCATGTTCTAGAAGCCTTGACGTCACACAGATAGGCAAATAAGCCCCTTCTAAACACACAACCCTCATACATCCGCGTCAACCAAATTGATTACCGTAATGGCTTTAAATTATAAAATAATTGCGGCAGCGTAACATAGTAATAACTAAGACAAATCTGAGGTTGTTTCTTAGCTAAAAAATTAACAGCGAGCTGTTATGATTTGTGACGTCACGACCAGAAACACTGCCTTCCTTGGATGAAACAGCCTTATTGTGACGTTTCCTATGGTTATTACAATCATTCACAAATAGACTAGCTACTGTCCCCTTTGTATAATTTTTTTTCTTTGAATTCTGTGGTTACCAGATCTTCCTATATTCGTTCGAATCAGTGGTGCCAACCGGGGATTAAGAAAATAAGCTTTCAACTTCTATAGGTTTAACTCCCAAAGACTGGTTATCCTCATCTTTTATGCTTTAGCAGCCTCCGCACACAGTAAGCAATAGTGGTGAGCGGTATCGTGCCTGAATAGCGATACATCTGATACACATAAGATTTTCTATTCAGTCTCAAAGTTTCGATATCAGTTTGATACGTTCCACGAAATTTCGATATTTTGTCTGACCAAAAAAGAAATTTTGCCCCATTTCTTTTACATCATTTCGCTTCATGCTTTGTCTTTCCTACTTTGACTATCGTTATAAGATGCTTCCATAAACAGCCTACACTGACCTTGTATCAATACGGCATTGCAAGTATCGAAATTATTTTCGATTCTTTTCGAATCCTCACTATCAAGTCAGCAGTCATTTCAGGGCAAAGCCAAATGACATCAAAAGAGCCTACATTGACCTTGTATCAATACGGCATTGCAAGTATCGAAATTATTTTCGATTCTATTCGAATCCTCACTATCAAGTCAGCAGTCACTTCAGGGCAAAGCCAAATGACATCAAAATGCATCGAAAGTATTCCCAGGACCAAACTAGCTACCAGCCTCCCTCGCAAAGCTTAGCGGTATCAATAGAAATTTAAAGTACGGAAAGTATCGAAAGGTCTCGAAAGCATCGAACGATACTTTCAGTGCTTGGTGCTTGAAAACATATTATCGCGATAATTTGAATTTCAGATATCGGCCCATCACCGTTATCAGGAACTGCTGACATAAAGATACAACGGCCACGATACATTCAGATGAGTGAAGTCTACCGCTTTTTTCATTATTTCAGAAGTTGAACATTAACAATGGGATCTGGGATCTCTTACCAGTATAAGAATTAAATAACCTCAGCATGCTGAACGCCATTAAAGGTGCATTCAGCACCCATGCACTAATGTAATTCTCTAACAATGGTAAAAGATCCCATCGTTAATGTGCAAGTTCTCATTTTCAATCTCCTCTGCATTATTATGTTTCTGAGAGTTAATTTTCTTCGTGGTTACAAAAAGATTGGCAAGGATAAATTTATCAGGGAAATTAGATTTGAGTGCACCAAGTTAATATTTATAATGCTGTTCTTAAGCAAGTGCTTTAAGCAATCAAGTGTACATCTTATAGCCCAACAATATTATTCTTTTCCGTTGCGTTACGCCGCTCTTTTCTGTTGCGTTACGCCGCGATGCTCACATGGATCCACTCAGTCATCGAGCAGGCTATTTTATACCCTGCAGGCTTTGCCAATTTACGACAATACAGGTCAAATGGGTTCACTTTCTCCGAAAAGCTTAGTACATCCATGGTGTTACGACTTCAAGTTGGAAATGTAACCTATACAAAAGAAAAAAGAAACGAAAAGAAACATAAACGGTTACGACACCTGGACCACCAAGCTTGTCGTGGTTGGTGAAGAAACAGAAGATCTGAGCGCCAGCGCCATCTGTTGTGTTCTCATCCTTGATACATCCCGCACGGCCCAGGTATTTGAACCCAAATCCCTCACAAGCCAGGCCCTGAGTTCTTTCTTGTGTTTGTTGTTGGAGACCATCTTGCTTATTGTCTTTGCAGCGACTCAGATCTGAGAATGAGCTAAAGTTTCAGCCGCTGAGAATGGAGGAGCATTTCGGTGTGGAAACAAGTCGATGCTTACACGAATTTCGCCACACTCGTTAGCACTTATTTAGCGACTCTCACGTTCACAGCTTAGTATGACGTGACACGAGAAGACTTGAAGGCTGCGTGATCTCATGGGCATAATGGGCGGTAAGACAGATAACAGGTCATGGAGACGAACGAAACGATAAGAAGGATATCGATGAGCATGACGATAAGGTTAATAGAACATAATAATCTCTGGCTAACATCCGGTGCTCAAGAGACAAGAGCGGGCCACTCTTAACCGGAGTGGATCTTAGCCAACGATCAAGGGGAGGAAGGAAAGATGAGTATGAAGGTTGTATTGTCTTTCGATGATGACTATACATGTCATTGATCACAGAGCATGTCGCCAATGAGAATGGCCATGTGCTGTCGATGTTGGTTACTTACCTGAGCCTTGTTACAGTATGGTACATTCATGTAGGCGAGATTTAACATAGATAATTACAATTATTAACATATTTGTCTTTTCAAATTAGCAATGCTATCGGAAAAGAAACAAAAGTTTCAATACGTCTGAAGAGACCGAGATCTCAGAAAACACAAAAATCGTGTTGTTAATAGGGTTATTATTTTATAAAGAAAGAATGTGATCAGAGCGGGTTATTAACTGAAACGTGATTTAAAGTGGAGGGATGTTAGTCGAGGATTAGATCTACGCTATATTGAGGACGAACAGTGGTGGCGCTACAGCAGAAAGTACACATAGTGTGTACATGAGTGGCTATCAGTCATGATCAGTGAATACATGGTATCTCTATGAGAGAGGTGGTGATATCGCAGTAAGCCTTTTCCTACTCACCCGTGTATGCTAATACTGTAAAACCAAATTTCTTGCACATGTCAACATTGATATGTTTCGCACTGTCATAGCATAACATAATCCACTAGCTCTTGATAAACATTGCTGGCAGAAAATAATATTTTATTAAACAACGACAATTGGTTGCATCATCATGACCAAAATAATAACAATAACAACAACAACAACAATAACAATTCATTCTTCAACGACGTGGTTCTTAGAGGCAATTTCTGGTAAAATAATGGCATTATCGTTTTTCAGTAACGTCATGCCGCAACTATTTAAGTTAACACATGCGCTACGCCTCACTTTCCGCTGTTCATTTAGTGTCAATATATTATGCCGATGTACGAGAACACTTTGACAGATAGGCTGTTTCGTAAAGGTATTCAAGTTAGTGCTTGAAGGTTGCAGGAGCCCATTGGTTAAAAAAAAAAATTGGACTATCATATTTGATAGTGGCAGAGTATAAAATCTGTCCTTTGGACAGCTTGTGTAGAAATAATCATATAACATGAAACCACACCGCAAAAGTGGTGAAATTCAGTTTTGAATTTTAAAAAAAAAATAATTGTTACAGGCAGTGTTTCCCAATGGCTTTAGCAGATTTCATTTGTACGGGCCTGTGATCTGCAAAGAATGGCCAAATTTTTAACCCCTTTTCATGTAATTTAAAATTGTAAAAAAAATCGAAATGAAGGACCCTCACTGTAAACAGTATATAATTTGAGCACAGCGGTGGCACCAGACCTGCAGACTAGTCTTGGCCATCTCGGAACGTTCCTGTGGTTCGAGGAGAAATTTTTAGTAAATGGATCAAAGAGGCTTTTACAATTTGGCTCTTGCAACCTCAAATGTATTTAATACAGAAAATAATAGCAAAGTATAGGAGGTTTATAACGAATAGGCGAAGCCTGTGAGTAAAATGTGAGCATGTTAGTTCTAGATCGTGGGGGTTCTATTATAAATGTATAAAACATTTCATCACAGCATTAGGCTATAACATCATTAGCTTATAACATTCCCACTAATTCTCTAAAGCGCTAATGACACCGACAAAAAGGATACTACCAAAAGTTCCTGTTGCAGCCGGGATGTAATTAGAACACATATCTCTCTCCAGTTCATTAACAACATGAACGTATCCTGATAACCTCCAGGTGACCTTGAGATAAATGAAAATTCATCGCCCCATGACCTTTGACCAGTTTCATTTTCTACCACGTCCCCTCCTGTCGAAAAAATTCCATGCCACATTTTGGTATTCTCAAGAGCATGAGAAATAGTTTGCTAGTTTGACTCCCATGTAGCCTACACGTATAATTTGACGTTGTTAGAAGTAATCTCCCTCCCCATCTCCATGGTGAGCAAGGATAGCAAGTGGTTTCTGTCTTATTGACTAGTTCGGTCCATTTAAATTTATTGTAGGTATAATTATAATTTAATACTGATAATGATAATTACAAAGCGGTGTATAAATATAATATCCAGGCTGATACCCGCTGACACGACTTTACTTTATTATTACCCCAGCAGGCCAGGTCACCTTAGGACTTTTCTCAACTTCCTGGAGGAGTATACAGTGTCGCTGCCACCTACAGGCGCTGATCACTATCATTCTGACAATATCTGTCACTGCAAAATAGCGTTGACGGACACTAGCCAGAACATGAAGATTATTGACTGCATTCTTACTATTACAATCAATTTCGCATAATCAGTTTTCGGATAATTGCAACTGGAGCTAAAAATTTCATTGCATTAAATCCACATCCTTTATATAAACTTTCTCTCTCACTGTCAGTTTCTTTCTACCCTCTCCCCCTTCACCTCCGCCCCCCCCCTCCAAAACATCCATAAACCAGCTCCAGATTAGCTCCCTTTTTTACCCTAACCACTCACACATACATGATCCACCGTTTGCCAAGTCAAATGGCATCCGCCCCATACACATATATACATACATGTAACTTTTATAAATATCGCTGCTTTTCCTTTCTCAAATGCATACATTCACCCTTCTCCTTACCCCACCTCCTCTACCCCCATCCCTTCCCAGACTGCCCCTCCTTCCAGCACACAGACAGAAACACACACACACACACACACACACACACACACACACACACACACACACACACACACAGCAGATACACAAGGCTACATCATCATCCATCCTTCCAAAATTGTTCCCTTCACTTCTTCTCCCCGCCCCCCAAATATACAC
>JAWQUT010000013.1:4135896-4157439 GCA_033807755.1 Ellobium chinense | reverse complement strand
TGTGTGTGTGTGTGTGTGTGTGTATATATATATATAAATATGTATATACATGTCAAAGCACCCGCAAAACATTATATTTATATAAATATATTTATTTATTTATTCATTTATTTATTTATTTAAAAGACCTTAATAGGTGTGCTATTGCTGATGTTCCTTGTATTTGGATTTTTCTTTCGTTTTATCCCATTTTACGCCCTCAAACAAAGCACAATATAATATGACTATACAAAAAGCATTACATTCGCTGAATAGCTGTAAACTATTCACTATTACAGTGAATCAGTTGATAGTAGTTTACAAATGTAATCGAGCTCAGTAATTGAATAAAATGTCCCCGATCGCTTGAAACGAAAACATTGCTGGGCATTCTTGCCCTGGGGAACGGAAGGGGAGCTAGACGGGTGGGGTACACTGCCCTTTCTTCCCCAGTGCCCGTATTATGATAAAAAGGGGGAAAACCCCTGCCGAGCAGTCGTGGGAGCTTTTCTTCTAACCCCATGGTGTCCCCCCTCTCGGTAATCGATACCCTGTAAGCCAATGATCTCGTTTCATGCGTTTTTTACCACGATTAAAAGACCAATCAGAGCTACGCTTGAGGCGACATGACGGATCTGGTGGCGAGGGGACTTCTTGTGTTCACCAGGCGAAGGAGAGCGTCCAAGACACGGTTGGATTGAGGTTTGAAATTATTAATTACCGGCCTTTGCCGAGGGGCGAGCAATGTGGGTTTGGAAGAAAGGAGATGCACCGTGCACGACCAGGTGGAGTTGTTGTCATTGTTGACATGTTGTTTGTGGTGTTGTTGCTGCTGTTGTAGTTCTGGATGATAAGGCTGATGCTGGTGATGCGGATGTTATTGTTCTTCTTCTTCTTCTTCTTCTTCTTCTTCTTCTTCTTCTTCTTCTTCTTCTTCCTCCTCCTCCTACTCTTCATCTTCTTATTCCCTTTTTTGCCATTCCTTGTTCTTCTTTTTATTATTTTTTGTCTTCCTCTAGTTAGTTTTATAGGTACATGTACATCTTGTTACCTGCTGTGTTCAGCGCTATGTAAAAACACTTTTTCAGTCCAGACATAGGCCGAAATTTAGGAAAGCTTAACTACCCAAATTTGTTCCACTGGCAAAGAAAGTTCATTCAAACATTAATGTGCTGCAGTTTTCCATATCCACGCCACTTCTGCCTTCGCTGCTGCCGCTGCCGCTATTGCTGCTACTTCAACTACTACTACTACTACTACTACTACTACTACTACTACTACTACTGCTACTACTGTATTACCACTTTTGCTGCTGCCACTGATGGTGCTACTGCTGCTGTTTCGACAAAAACATCGACGAAAAACTGCTGATGCTAGGACAACATCATCGACGGAAACTACAACCAGGGTTATTTTCACTTCTTCTGTCTGTCATTACACACTTCAATTGTTGAAATGCTGGAGATGGAAAAGGGAGGGGGGTGGGGAGGGGAGAAAACGATACTGATAGCTCTGTGATATACATAACATGGACCCGGACTTAAGAGCCGCTTTCAGTATATATATACAATTACATATATTTTGTTTAATGCATTTTGTCAACAATTAGTCAGAACATGGAGATTTGGAGGTAGACAGGAAGTTTCTTGAGGGACCCTCTCGAGTGACTCAAGACTGGTGTTTACGCCCATGACCCTATATTTCTGCGTGGCTTAAGCTCACCAACCCAAAACCCGAGAAAATTCTGCCCCACAACTTAGATACACCGTCAGATGCTTAAAACAAATTACAATTATACGATGCTGTCGTTACACAGCAGAATTTCCTCTCTCCTCCCCCGTCCCAAAAAGAAAGAAAAAAGAAAATCATGTGGATGACTATTTTCATCTGTCGAATCCCGGCCATGCCTAAGCTCTAATCCACCAGGATGGTGTCAACTAGGACATTCTATCACTTGGGCTCATCTGCCCTCATTATGTAATCACCACCTTGCATAAAATCACATCAACATTTTTAGCATTCATTCGGTCCCAGCCATCCATTCATCCAACCACCCAAGACGCTGGAGGTGAAACCGTCACTCATTTTTGTATGACTAGATTAACTCATAGTGTCGATCTATAATAGTGCTGCAACGAAAAGGTGCCCCCGTCATAGAAAGAGGGGCTTTACTTGAGTTATGAGGAAATCTATTTTAAAAAAAAAGGGTGGGGAAAACCCATCATTAGCGTGTGCAGTTTTATCTAGCAGCAGACAGAGGTGTGTGTGCGTGTGTGTGTGTGTGCGTGCGTGTGTGTGTGTGTGTGTGTGTGTGTGTGTGTGTGTGTGTGTGTGTGTGTGTGTGACCTGTGCCTGGTTTTTGGTCTGACGTATCTAATCATTTTGCCTTCATTATTTCTATGTTATCAGGACCGAGGATNGTTTTTGGTCTGACATACCTAATCATTTTGCCTTCATTATTAAATCTGTTATCAGGACCGAGGATATAAGGAAGACAGTCATTCTGTGATGTTAACACTACACCACCCCCACCACACTACCCCCNCCCCCCCCCAGCTCTTCGTAGATAGGGATGCTAATCACAGGACCATCAGCATCATTATTTTTGTCTTGCTGCCAGACTCAGACTAAATTCTTCCTTCAAACACTGCCTTGTTCACATTAGCTTGTACAATAATTCAATAGGGCATTTTGTAAAACATTGTTTTCCAACTTTTCCACTGTCTGCAGAGTGCGCACATCAAATGATGTTCAACTACTGCCCGCCATCTTCGCAGTGGGCCTAAAACGTGATCTCAGATTGGTGGCTGTTGCAGTCCAATTGGTTAAAACAGATCTTAAGGTAAGTAATCACCGAAGATGTCATTCGCCTCCCTTCCAGACACAGTGCAATGGCATTAGTATTCTACGTGAAAACAAAACATGTGGATAACGGAAATTTTCAGGAACTATTCCTAGCGTCTCTCATTAGATATCTGAGGAGTCCCCGAAATATTTGGGCAGGGCAATTCCGTAATAAACGGTCAAAGTTTTAGCACCTAACTTTAGTCCAAACTCTGTGGATCAGTTTAGTGCATTGATGCTATGGCAAAAGGAATTCCATAGTGTGCTCGATTCCCCAAAGTTTCCTTGTAATACGCGCAATTCAAATTTTAAGACTAAATTATCATCCGTTGTTTAGAGAATAATTTTTCCAGAATAACCAACATTACTGTCGAAAAGACCAGTGGCCGTATGCATAATCCGTACGTTAGTTAACGCGCTGCGGTAACCACGGTTAACTCCCAAAACATTAGTAAGTGTTCACTGTGGTTAACGCAATACGTTAACTAAAGTATGCATTATGCATACGGCCACAGATCTAGCGATTCGATTAACGACCGCCCTCAGACCCGCTCCTCATTTCAGCTTGAGAGTTTTGGAAGCGGTTTTTCTCCCAAATTTCTCTATTTCTTTCCATCTCTCGCACTCTATCGCTCTCTCTCTCTCTCTCTCTCTCTCTCTCTCTGATTCCTCTGATTTTCCCTTTTGAGATCAACAACATCATTCTCTGGCTGTCTAGGGCCTACTATCTTCATGCTGTCCCTGCACTCCAGGGGCTACAAAGATGGCAATTATGGACCTTTCTGAGCCCATCCAGAATTGCACTGTTAAGAATGAGTGCGTTGACGATGTATCCGTTGCAACTCCCTTACTTGTTTTCAATTTCCGGTGAGTATGCATGGGAGGTTAACTGTAAGTCTTTTACATACATGATGAGTGCATGGAGGAGTTAGAAAATCATGTTGTTGTTGTTTTTTTCCTATGGGTCAGTAACTACGTAGGGATGGTTGCCTCTTTAATGCTATGTAGCACATCTCAAATTTGTTTTTAAACTCTTAAGAAATGAATTCTTCTGTCTCTCTCCCGATTCAGAGATTTATTCAGCTATAGTTTTTTATAGCCATGTAAGCTCCCAAGGCTCTTTATCCCACGACAGGACTCAAAATTCCTATATCATTCATATTCATCCACAACCCCATCCACACTATCTTGTCACCTCCAGGGCTTTTCTGCCGGGCCGGAGCACAGAAGGCAAAACTTCATGGTGACGAACAATGTTTTCATAGCCACCACAAAAGAGAGACAAAGGACTTGGTCTTTGAAACGTAATAACACTCCATTACTACCCACGGGACTCCCGTCAACTACTGACAAATTGGAAGATTGGCGGACTCCACATACCAAGAATAGACCCACTGGAGCGCATAAGGGAGATGTCGCTCTTTAAAGAAGAAAAAAAAAAAAGCAAAGTGAAAAGATGCGGATATGCGGAAGCCCACGTGTGTTTTAGGGGGGAATATTTGAAATTTTAGATGTGATATTATGATATGTTAATCCTGAGATTTTGCCTCATCAAACAGTGTTGCCGACGACACTGGCTGAAACATCCCTGAAGGCTGTGCAGTACTAGAGGGTGATGAAGTAGGGACAAAAAGGGGTTGGGGTAAAAATTCAGGAACAACAAGAAGTCTTCCAGATATGCACATATCAGCTAGCATTTTACACTGGTATAAATGGATTTTAGTACATAGACTTAGGATGAAAATCCTGGCAACTGGATAGGAGCTATGACTCGGTAAACATGTTTGTCTCGGTTGAAAAAAAATATATAATCCAGCCAGAATATTCCGTAAGGGCTATTCTGGCCGTCCGGTCAGGAATCTCACTTCGCTTAAATAAAAACTCAATTCTTTGTGTTGTGGAATGGCTGAGAGAGAGTGAACAACGGCCATAAGTTAATAAAAGTCCATCAAAAATATTTGCTTGCATTGTCTGTTTCTGTACTTGTCCACTAATGAGGTATTTCCGCAAAATGTAAATTATGGGAATACTGCATCACATGATCAGATTGTCGAAGTGAAACAGTAATGGCGACCCCCAATGACGTGAACTGTAGCTCTGATCAGTGAGAATTTTAAAAAGACGACCACTTTATGAAACCATCTTCATAATAGAAATTTCATGATTGTTTAGTGTGGTGGCCGGTAATGAACAGCTTTGTTTCGTTGCGAGTACAAGTTATTGGTGATAAAAATCAAAACTTCATGGACTCGAGTTTGTGGACAAAACTTCATTATTTTCCATCAGCTCTCCTGCAGCTCAATCTCTCCGTCTCTAACCTTATCCGTCTCTGAACGGATTGATGTTGTATCTACGCGGTAGACACAATCTTCTCTTCCTGGTATGAGTTTGGCGGGGACCTTTGTCAGAAAGCCACTACTTTACTGGGATAAGCCCAGACCACGACTTTGGTTTTTATAAGAGGAGAGGACCCAACTGGAGCAAGCAACAGCATAATCCTTGCGTTAATTAACGTACTGCGTTAACTACAGTGAAGACTGCTAATGTTTTTGGGAGTTTCCCGTGGTTACCGTACTGCGTTAACTATTGGTGATAAAATCAAAACTTCATGGACTCGCATTTGTGGACAAAACTTCATTATTTTCCATCAGCTCTCCTGCAGCTCAATCTCTCCGTCTCTAACCTTATCCGTCTCTGAACGGATTGATGTTGTATCTACGCGGTAGACACAATCTTCTCTGCCTGTAAGCCACAGGTCTGGAAGAACTGGCATGTTAAAAGCTAAAAATAAATTGAATGAATTTGGCCAGCGCTTCAAGAGCAAATTCCATCAAAACTTTAAGACAGTGCATACTGGCAGCTCTGGGAGCGAAAGACGTACACTTCCAAAGGTCAAAGGTGAGCACGATGTCTTTGAGTCCGCGCTTGAAACTTCACGCTCTTTGGGGAATTTTTGTACAACCAACAGCCAGTCCCTTTTCCTGCTGGAAGGGCATGATTATGAACTTTAAAAGCCTGTCGACAAGGTATTCCCAACTTGTGAAGAATTCCAAGCCTGCCCGGGGACCCGGGAGATCACAGGGTGAAGGCAGCAGTTTCATGTCGGCCTGGAGGTATGGGATGCTGAAAGAGAGGTTGGCCCGGGTTCAGTGCTGGGCCCGGCGGGAGAACGTTATGACGGGGGCGGCTTGTTTATTTGTGGACAACTGTCAGATTTGTGAAAAGGCAAAATGGAGAGAGAGAGAGAAAGAAAAAGAGAGAGAGTGAGAGAGAGGGGGAAGAAAGATTAATGCCGTACCAACAACCCACAGATGCACACCTGCAATGCAAAGGGAGTACGGTAGAACCTTGATATTAAGTACCCATTTATTAAGTACACATTATTAAATATACATTTCATGTGTACGGATTCATTATTTTTCTATTATTTCATTACTCAGGCGCTCCTCGATTATTAAGTATACCTCAATATTAAGTGTGGCATTTCCATGCATCAACACGTATTTTATATCGAGGTTTTATTGTATTAAATCGGTGAGAGGCACTTGACCTGTGGATCCAAGAGATAATCATTAAGACCAGTTATTGCTGATTTCCCAAAAGCCTGACAGCTCAAAATTCTGCGACATGCTAAAATCGCAGCCTAATGAATAACCATTATCACTGACGCAATATAAAGACATGCTGCACCTCTGTCTAATAAGGCTCACAGAGGCAAGGGAAAGCAAAACGTAGAAGACTTGAGCCTTGTGTTCATTATGGTTAGGCAAGGGTTTGTAGTTAGTTGCATGAGTTAGCTTCATCAGTGGTAGTTGATGATTTCAATTATGTTCCCCTGTAAACTTAATGAATGCATCAGTGAAGACTCCAAAATCCCATGAGCCAACCAGTGCATTACTTCATTATCGATTCTTTACACAAATTTTCATGACGTCAACACATATTACGAATTTTTGTTGTTGCTGTTGTTGTTGTTGTTGTTGTTGTTGTTGTTGTTGTTGTTGTTGTTGTTTGAGGATGTTAAGACAACACTGTGGGCTAAGAGACCAAGAATTCCATTCTTGTCTAGTTACAGTGAGAAGGAAAGGCTTATGGAAACTAGCTGCTTAGGTCAGATGAGTAGACCTACTATTTTCTTAATTTACTTTTAGTAAAGATGACGAACGATCCAGGATTATTACAACAAACAAAAAAAAAGACAGATATTTCAGGTCGGATTAGTTGCTAATATCACCCCTGCATCGCAAAAGCTGTTGAGAGCTTGTCTTTAAAATCCGAAGTCATGATGAAAAATATTATTCCACTTTTCATGCATGTAGTCTTTAAGGCTGAGTGATAGTCTGAAACACGCAACCTAAAACCGCGAAGCTTCACTCGAGTTAAGCTGACACTCTTAAAGATGCAAGATTTATGATTTACTGCCTCTTGGGGGTTTCGACTTCTTTTGACTAAAACTGGCGAATCGGCACCACGAATCTAAAACATATGGAGAATTCACGAGTTGAAAAATAGTATGACGATTGCATTGTTAACTCCTAATTTGTCAAGTGAATACACAAACACTCTAAAATCTTCTCAGGAACAACAACAGCAGCCGATTTGCGGCACCCGTAAAATTTGTTTGTCATACTCATATAATACGTCATGATTAATGAGCGGCATCCTGTGGGTGACACCGGAAGCCCAGTGCTGCACTGGGAACAATGTCGTAATGGGTAATCATTGGTGCAATGAAGAACGAGATGGCGATATTGTTTTTCAAGTCAGTGTCGTAAATGGCAATCACTGATGCAATCAAGAACGAGATGGTGATTGTGTTTTCAAACAGTAATGCTACGGTTGTCAAGAATTTGTGGAAAGAAAATATCACAACCATGTGTTTACTTCATGTTGTTTACGGACCGGTAACTTTTTGGTACTTGTATTTGTAGTAAAAGAGTACATAATTATGAATGCCGGTAGTTTGGGTTCACTACGGTCTACTTCTCACTTCTCTCTTTCTTTCTTTCTTTCTTTCTTTCTTTCTTTCTTTCTTTCTTTCTTTCTTTCTTGCTGTCTTCGTTTTATTAAGCCGAGTCTTCAGTCTTTGCTTTTCTTTTTATTTTGGTATTTCTTTTTCTTTTCTTTCTTTTCTGTTAGTAGCCTGAATTCTTACTTTCTATCTGTTTTTCACATTCACATATTTGCACTATTCATTCCGTTCACAAATCAATTAATCTATTTCTTTCCTATTAATTCTTCCTTTCTTCATCTATTCACTTTTTCTTTCTTTCTCCTCTCTTTTTCTTTCTTTCTTTCTTTCTTTCTTTCTTTCTTTCTTTCTTTCTTTCTTTCTTTCCCCCCTTCCATTGTTAGATCACCAGCTCACATCAAAAGTTGCAGTACTGGACTGGACGCGCCCTCTCAACAAGCTCACCTATACCATCCTCAGCCCATCCTCCCTGGAGACTTTTCCACGTCAGCCGCACCATCAGCCCTTCCTAAGAGATTAAAGCTCATCATCACCACCAACATCTCCACCACCACCACCATCATCACCACCTCTATAATGGGCCCTTATTGTACGTCGCGCGATGAGAGGCGCAATGGCGCGTGCGGTCGAGATTAAACGTTAAATTAATGATGACGTAACGACTGTGAGTGACGTGTGTTTCTCGCCCGGGTGAAGGGGGAGGCGATTCCCAACTCTCGACCTGTCAGGTGAGAGTTACCTCCCGTACCCGTATCGGGTTCTGCGCGTGGCAGCTCTCATTAGAATACCGCAGACACGTGACTTTATTTATTCAGTCGCTCTTGTTTATTGTTCTAGTTGCTCACTTTTTGTTTATCTGTTTGACCGGTCATTTCGTACCTCCGTTGAGCTTCGAGAAACTTCCACTACGGAGTGCTAAGCGAGCCCAAATAATGGCAAAACCGTGTTGCTTTAATAAGTACAGCAGCAAAACCAACTGAAAGGGATTAAGAACTTAACCTTTGTTCTCATGTCAGATAATCTTTAGAAATACAGCGCTGCTAAACTACTTTAGTGAGTAAATAACGGTACAAGAATGCTAGCTTTTGTGTGGCTTCTTCGCTAGTATCTTGACTAATTTTGAAATATGGCACCGAAAAGGCATGGGGCAGCTGAAATCAGATTCAAGATTCAAGATTCAAGATTGTTTATTTAGGCAAAAGTCAATCACAGAATGCATAAACGTATCCATGTTATAACCAACTTTATTCAAAAGCATCAGGTACAAGCTAAATTTTATATAAAAGCTTGCAGTGTGTCAGCTTTTTGGGGGTTTTTTGGTCTAAATGTCTTCATTTATTTTGTATCAACTTGGAAGAGAATGGAGAGGGCAGAATATAAACTTGTTATCTAAGATACATTAACATTACTTCTAAATTTCATCATGGGCGTTTTCTTTGGAAATGAGATGAGAGGGCTGAGGCATACAGTGAGAGAGGCATACCGCTTTGCTTCCCGTCCAAAATATGACTCTGTTTTCGTCTTAAGAAAAAATTTTGAGTTCACTGCCAAATATCGGCTTCTGTTCAGTGATTAGACCACCCAGTATCTAAACAGTTTGGTTACGCTCCTGCAAAATACAGATCCATATGCAGTGAATCCTTTAAAAGCTATGGAGACTGTTATGCTATAGTTTATTATTACTTTAACCAAAAAAAGAACTGTTGAAATTGACAACAACATTATTATTTCTTGAGAAAGATTCAGTGAAACGATTCATTGATTATTACAATAATATTTATCTATAATGCTCTAATTATTTGAGAAAAAGATGGTGGTTCGTTCAGTGCAGCACTGTATTTTAGAAATTTGCAATTAATGGAATATTCATTAACCCAATTCTCGTCCTATCTTGTTTACTGATTTCAGACACGCTTGCATCAAAATTAAATTGTTACAAAATGCTTTGTTTAATCAAGTAATGTATGCTAAATATGTGCCCAACTGTTCCACACTACCACCATTTCTCATCAGTTAATCGAATTACAGCCAGCTCAGCTTAGTCTGGCAGGACCGGGGTGGGTAAACAGGTAGTTAGGTAGACAGGCAAGTAGACAGGTAGGTAGGTAGGTAGGTAGGTAGGTAGGTAGGTAGGTAGGAGGGCATGCCAGAGTAGGTAGGTGATTAGGTACGTTGGTATGCAGTTAAGCTGCTAGAGAGGTATGCATGTAGTTAGGTAGGAAATAGTTAACTATGATAATGGCTAGGCACCAGGCAGGCGGGAATGCCTGCAACTTTAATATGGGGAAAAAGGCAGTGACTCACATTACTGACAATACTGTACACACTTGAGAACTTGCGCATTAACCATGGAGTCTCTTACTATTGTAAGAATTACATTACCTCTGCAAGCTGAACGCTACTAATGGTGCAGTCAGCAACGATGCACTAATGTAATGCTTATGATGGCAACAGATCTCATCGTTGATGCGCAAGCTCTCAAATAAGTGTTAATACCACCGCAAGCAAGATCATAAACAACAAACATGCACTCATTTAGTCACAGTCCTTTACTTTTTATAAAGTCTTGTAGGACTTGGAATCATAAATAAACTAACTTGGAATCATAAATAAACTAACTTCCCTCTATCTCTCTCAAGAAAAAAAAATTCTTTGTCTATTTCCTCCATTGTACCAGTCCCTTTTCACCTCTTTCTTTCTTCCTCACCTCCTAAACCGCGGTGAAGTCCCTAAGGAATCGGACACAGGGTCAGTCAGTGACGGGCTCTCCCTGTTCATGGACGTGAGCACGAAAGATTGCTCACTCTAATTGAGGTTAATTGTTCTACCACTGGGGAGCTGTCTTTCGGCGCGTGCCAGGCACGGGAAATAGGTCTCTTGGGGCTGGTCATGCATGGATGGACGATGATGATGATGATGTGGTGGTGGTGGTGGTGGTTGCCATCGTCGTCGTGGTGATGGTAGTAGTGATGATGGTGGTGATGATCTTTTTGATGATGATTGTGAAGGTGATAATACCAGTGCAGTGGTGATAATAATAACAATAATACTGATGATAAACTGATGATATCTGAGGATGATAATAATAACGATAATGATGACGAAGGTTGAAGTGATAAGAATAATGAAGATGAAGTCGATGTTGCAGCCGCTGCTGCTGCTGCTGCTGCTGCTGCTGCTGCTGCTGCTGCTGCTGCTGCTGCTGCTGCTGCTGCTGCTGCTGATGATGATGATGATGATGATGATGATGATGTCATATGCATATGTTTACTGACGAGGGGCCATATGTGACGAAAGTGGTAGAGACAACAAAAAGGACAACGTCAAGGTGAAGGAGTTCATTCTAACATATAATATGACTTTGATATTGTTTTTCTACTGATATTTCTTGGATTTGTGTGTTAACCCTTATGGCGCTAGAGTCAGATTTAGTTGTTTTAACTGCAACCTACCGGTGATGCGAATGCGGTTTATTTCGTCACGGCCTGCTCAGTGGAGAGAAGCGAATGACGGAGTGCCTCGGTGGTATCAAAGTGGTCAGTTGGCAACAACAACGAGAACAACAAAAGGCGATAACATGGTAAATGCCCTGCCATGGCCAGGTGCTCTCACCCACATAGATGGGTAAACATTAAGAGCGGTTTATTTTCTCGTAAAACTCTAGTAGCGCGGGACGCCTCGAGTCCAGCCTCCCGCAGGTTGCGTGACTATAATTGCGGGTGATAACCGTTCCGTAGACCTATGTTGTCTGGTCGGCCAGCTGACACCGGGCTGCAAAATTCGACCGTTACCTCACACGGTCGGCATTAGCATGAGAATTTATTCGACCAACATACCCAGTGTAGTGGAATGAAGGGAGAGTTGCTTTTACCGCAGCACTATAAGGCGTATTATCCAGACTATAAATCACTGTCATTTCTTTAATGTTTGTGTAGGGAGGCTTGTACATCTACAAAAAAATGACATTCACACTTTCACAGATGATGCTGTCTGACATTATTTTGTTCATACTGGTCTATTTGTATGTTTAGATAATTCAAGTGCCCTAACTATGCACACGCAGAAAAATAAAACAGAAAGGTGTCACCAACGCCGCTCTCTAAACTTCCGAATCATAAATTGCGAAAGAATTAATTCGCGTCGCCTCTTGATAGTGGTCTTTAAAATGAGTCCTTCGCTTATATAAACAAATCTCAAAAATGATGTCCTGAAAATGGTACTGTCATTCATGTGTGAAAACTAATTTGTTTATCCCCTTATGCAAGAAATCAAGTGCTTTAGCGCTTTTTATTCTTTTTTTTATCTCCAAATAAACGGTGAATAAGGACAGGCAATGTCGCATAAAAGGAAACTGATCCCTTAACTTGAGCCGGGAATTTTCACACTAAATTAGATTTACATGAATGAATTGCAAGAATACTCGTAATATCTGGATAAGTGATATTGTCATCCATTTTAACTAAAGTGTCTGTATGTTTTGATAATTTCCAGTGCTCTAGCTCTGAAAAAGAATGAAGTGCTTTAGCCTTTTTGTTTTCTCCATATAGAGGACGAATAAGAGTGGGGAATGTCGGGTGGGATAGAACTAATTCCACAACTTGAGCCGAGAATTTGCATATTGAAAAAAGATCTTCTAGATTTGTATGAATTAATTGCAAGAATAATATGAGAATTATCCTATTATGAGATATCCATTATCTAGAAATGATATTGTCAGTCATTTATGCACTAATGTGTGTGTATATTTTGATAATTCAAGTGCCAGAGTCTTATCCATACAAAACAAACCTAGTGCTTTTGCATCACTCTTCAAATACAAGGTGAATAGGAGTGGGCAATACCGTCTGTAAGAAAACTATAATGCCTTAACTTGAGCGAGAATCTACGGATTGAATTAGATCTAGATCTTTATGAATTTAATTGCAAGAATAATATTATCCAGAAACTGATACTGTCAATCATTTTTGTGCAGGCTAATGTGTGTGTATATTTTGATAATCCAAGTGCCTTAGCTATGCGAAAAGAATCAAGAGCTTCGGCGTTATTCTTCAAATACACAAGCAACAAGGGTAGGCAATGTCGTATGTAAGAGAATTAATTCGCTGACTTGATCCACGAGTCTTCCAAGTGAATCCCCAGCTCCCGAGGGTGTCTGGCGTGATGTAAAGACCTTCTTATTCTCCCGAGTGTCACACGGCAATGAACACGCTCGTCCCATAACCGCGTGTAAAATTCTCAATTTGCTCCTCTTTTTTCACCCAAATTCGCGTCCTTTCACGCCGGCCGCCCCTCCTGCTGATCCCAGATTAGAGTGGGAACAATTGTGGTTTTGTCAGTGCGTCCGACTCGTCGATGACGTCTGGAGATGGGAGATGATTCGGGTTTTGTCCAGCAGTCAATTCTATCTCCACCCGTGACGCGACAGCTACGGTAAGTACTTGAAGGAATGAAAAGAAGGGGCCGGGCTCCGGTAGATGGCGCTAATCGAAGGATTTTCTTGAACGAAGTGACTCGAGTCTTCTTGCTACTTCAGGCATGAAAGAAACGCTAAAGTTTGGTTGGTGATTGTGACGGGATTCTGACTTGATAAAGCAGCTGTTACTGTTACTGTAAGTCAAGCATCCGCATATTTGCTGAGATTTGTGTGATCCAAATGATCAGATCACTTCTTCACATATCGAGCATGCCCATCTTTTAGGAATGATTATATTCAAATGCGCTATTGCACGTAAATTTTATTATAAACTGAGAAAAGACCAAAACTACCTTAGATTTTTCTTGGCGTCAGCCTCCTTTAAAACTCGCCAAATTCGAGAAGTTTGGTATCATTATGCAAATTTGCTTGCAGACATCACAATTTTAGTGACGTCATGTGCATAAATGCCAATTTTTTATTTTTTTTTAAAGAAGATCTAGGTCATTCGGAAGTGAGAAAATCCATTCTCTATAAACTCGTAGACAAGAGGCCGGCTACTGTGCTGCTGACCATTTACGGTTAAGAACTCGAATTCTCACTTCGTGTGCAGGGTTTTCGAGAATAATTATGTTCCTCGAGGTCCTGAAGTCTGTGTGTATAAAGCAATTTAAGCAAAACTGTTCGTATCAATGAAAGCCATCCAAAAACTCCAGAATGATCCAGAGAAGTGTAGATGGCAGTAAGGCGTTCTAGCATTTTTATTTATGTCCAGATAGCAGGGTGACTCTCTTTTTAGAGTGAAAATAAGCGTTCTTTCGCTCAGCAACTGGGCTGCACGATACTGATCTTAAAACAATGATAGTTGTAATGTCTTAATGGCAAGCTCCTCACCTTGTCCTTTATTCTGTACCCGTATGTCGTAGTTTCTATATAATGAACCATTCCTACCTACACGCCAGCTCATGAGCTTTACAAGTGCCCTAGCTATGCACGTCATTAAGAAGATATTAGCTCTTGGAAAAACAACAAGACGTATCGAAGAAATTTAACAAGACGATTATGCAAATAGACGAATGTAGTGCATCTTAAAGTTTGTGTATATCTAGGTGGCCATCTCAAGCCGAACATGGGTGTGTGGTCAAGATTAAATTTATCTGTCCAGGTATTAATATGGTTTCCATAGTCCATGTATGATAACCAGATGGCCATCTTCTTCTGCTGGACATGATTGTGTGGCCAAGATTAAATTTATCTCACTTAGGTATGACTATGGTGCATCCCACAGTTCATATTATATATAACAACTAAGTGACCATCTTAAGCTGAAATGGTGGTATGGCCAAGATCAAATTTACTTAACTCATCCCCAAAACTGTACCCATCCCAGAATATCTAATAATAAAATATGGGTGTGAGTGAAACTATTAAGTCAGCCCTCTAGCCAGTGAGCCAACGGAATTGGGTCATTTACCCACACCTTAGCCCATTTCAGGCTACCGTTTGACAGGCTTTCTATCGCCCTGCGGTCACCTGTTTGTATTCCTGTTGTGTCATTCAGACCTGGACAATGTCCACTTGTTGGTCAATCATGTCACACGACGGGTATGATCTCCGCCAGGAGTGTCCGGTGCGGGCCGGTCAAAGGGATGACAATGATGAGCAGTTGTCAAGAATGTCGTGGGAAAAGGCGGTAACTGCTTTTTCCCTTACATCTGTCGGACGACAGCGATCTTATTCATACAACGTTATAAATATTCGGTATCATTCCCAATTCTTCTTAGGAAAACTAAGAAAAGTTGTCTAACTCAAGCCAGTATAGAATTAGTAATATAGTACTAAAATCAGCGAGTGTCAGTCTTAAAGATTTTGTTTAATCCAAATGGAATTTGGTCCCTTATTTACTGTCATGCATATCTTGATTTGAGATACGTTACACTATCTGAATTTGAGATTAATGATACAAGAATGTTCAGGGTAGTAAGTGAACGGGAGATGAAGGTAATATGGAAATATGCATTCTCTACTCGCCAGGTATATGAGAAACATTTTCAGTCGTGTCATTGTTTGGCCAACTAGTGTTCTTGGTCTAGGTAACATTAAATGTGCTACACTTGTGAATTTTTTTTTTGCAGTTATGATGAGAAGAATGGTTTTAAAACAATAGCTTATTAAGTTTAGTTGGTCTGTAAGCAAGTAATTGTGACTTTTTAAGAGTTTTTTTTTTTTTTTAGTAACGATCGAAGATATAGATAGTTGTGAGTGTCTATCAAGCTGGGGTCTGGGTTTGTTCGTTTCAGATTATGACCGCTGCACTGAGAGGGTCATTGTATGGTGTCAGCGATGTCCACTTGCTATCCTGGCCCGCCCTCAGCGTTAACAACAATGATAGGCAGAAGACTACGGTAAGACCTTTACCAAAGTGAGAGATTCATTTCTGAAGAATGTGGAATAAACTGGGTGGACATGTATAAAAAGTGGGAGGAGATGGCGAAGGAAGAGCAGGATCTGTCCGCCATATTATTAGAGGATTTGCAGAAAGAAAAACCAACTGATGACGTCGTACTGGCCATTTTTTTTTTTGTAAAGGACGTGGAGAATCCTCGTCAGTGTTTTTATTTTATGGACTGATCCCAATCAAAGCTTAAGCCAAAGCGCTCATTAAAACAGAAACATTGATAGAGTCTCTTATATCAGCATATGAATAAGCACTATTTTGAATAATTACTACACATTTATTTTACCACCTTCTACATTTTTAACCCTGAAAGCTGTGAATACTACTATGAAGCTGATAAAATGGCTAGGAATACTATTACTGCCGATAGCGTTATTAGTTATAAAGACAGAGTAGCTAATCTCCCCTCATGACAATCAAGCGACCCCATAAGAATGTAGTGCCTTTGGGGACGTGGTTTACTAGATACATGCATGGAGTGACGTCGTACATGAATGGTTTCGAACTTGGCGCTAGCAGAGGCAATGCCTGTGATCGTTTTCCTTTTTTTTTTCTATAAATAGCTTGTTGAGATAAGAATTAGTAAGAAATAAAACCCTTGAGAGAGGACTCAAAATGACGTCACACCAGTACACTACAATGTATATCCATGGTCAGATTCTGCATAATGGGCCTAGATTTGTGATAAAGATTTGCAGATAATTTTTCACACTTTCCTGATTTTTAAATTTAATATGAAGTTTGGAGTAGACGTGGTATGGTATAGTCTTCTGTTTAGAACAGCTGTCTTTATGGAAACTAGTTAGCTTGTTTATGCCTTTTGATGTTTGGTCCGGGTGAAGACACGGATTTTCTCTCTAAAATCGGGTTCTCATAAACTTTAACATAACAAACAAACAAACAAAATTTTGGTTTCACAGTGTCAACGGGCTCTTAGGCGAATCGGGTTCTTAAGCTCGAGTTCATAGCCGGCAACCACTGCGCCTGTCAAGCAGTGAAAAGTGAGGACACATGTATGAGTGCGATCATTACGGCTGCCACCTTTGGCCGAAACTCGCCGGAAATTCTGGTCACTTATGATTGATGTCGACCATAATTTAACTCTAGATTAGCCATCGATTTTTGTAACGCCCTGGCCAGGAAGGCAGCATTAATTTTCCTGGACGACTTTGAGTATTTATGATAAATGGCCAACAGAAAAATGGAATTCATATATTTCATCGGGAGTCTAGTCTGCCAGAAAGAGAGCGGGGCGTGGGTCGACATGACCTGTGAAAGGGTTTCAAGACTCAAGTGTTGATGATAAATTGGCCACTCTCAGGGAATTTGTGTGTGTAATTAAGAGTCAAGAGTAATTGTTGCGTTACGCCATCTCCAACAAAAAGATTGAGCTGTTTGGACTAACCTCGACCAAATGTAAAGAGTATGTGCACACCGGGATTTAGTGAGCAGAGTAAATGGATGAATGTCAAGGATTTTATATTCACTTGTAACTGTAATCGTATTGATTTTTAAGTGTTTTGTTTTTTTTATCTACAATCCCCTCATCCTCCGCCTTTTCCCTTTTTGGAAGTGACTCCTCTCCCACCCCCTCTCCATTATCGTTCCAATCGTCTTCATTTTCTTCTTTTCCCTCCTCCATTTTTTTTTCATCGGTGACTTCCCTTGATGCGCCGCCTCCAACCTATGCCAGGGGAAGTAACTGACTCCGAAGGCGGGACGAATTCTCCCCCGTGGCCCATCATTCACAGTTTAAGACCGTGTTGATTTATGGCACACCATGCTGTGATTTATTACCTACAATTACTTTCTACATCTCTATACACATGCCGCACGCACCTCACACACATACTCGCGTCATGTTCGCTTAGAATCTGCTCACACTCGAGGGCGGAAACGCTGAGATAGCGGTCAGTCTTGGCTTTCCAGGGATTTATTCCTGACGATTTTCGGCATTCGACGCGAGAATTGGTCGACTGAAGGCGGAAAGATTTTATAGTGCAACGCCATGCGAGCCAGTAGGCGGTCGTAGTGGTCTCGATAAATGTTTAAATTCTCTAAAAGTTCGGTCAGTTTTCTTCCAAGAAAATTCATTTTTTTTTTTTATTGGATTGATGACGAAGATTGGTTACAGGTGTCACAAACTGTACATAATTTAATGGCAAAAAGGAGATAGAAGAGCATACTGATAGGAAAACTAAGGAACAAAACAGACCAGAAACTGAAAGTACAGATAGCATTCTAATTAATATTAGAGAGACCGTTGCCTTAGATAAAAGTTTACTTCATTAAACGTCAGATAACTTCAAAAATTGGAAAGAAATTGGCACAAAATTTAAGATCATTAACAGACAAATATAATCCACATTTGTTCTAAATTTAATTGATCTAGGAGCTATATCTTGGTTACAGAAAAAAAACCCAAAAGACATGGCAAAGTATGGCATGCCGAGACCAGCACATTAGACAGATATCGGGCAAACTATTGTCAGGTGTTATTCAGTTTTCAACTGCGTCAGAATCACATATACTTGAAAATACCAGCATAGGCTGAAAATATATGTCTGCTAATGTGTACCAAACTTCAACAGCATGAAATGTATATTACTGAAGATATTAAACTATGCTATTAATTTTCTTTTTTCGAAAAAAAAAAGGGGGGGGGGGGGNGGGGGGGGGGGTGTAGTTGGGTATCCGAATGTCCATATCTCAGACATCCGAAAAAGTCTGGATACTTTTTGCGAGCAAATTTTATATTTTACTAGGAGGTTCCCCGTTCTACGAACGGAAAGGAAAGGAGGATAAAAATAAAGAGTATTTGAGATAGATTTATGAGGAACACAAAGTACAGATGATAAGCGAACATAATATATATTGATATTTTGTCCGCACAAGTGAACAAAGCTTCGCCATACCGCATGACGCGCGATCTGAGAATGAAAGTCATGATCACCAAACGTCGTGCGATCTGAGAATGGAAGTTCCGGTCTGAGACGGAAATGACGGACTTGACGAAAGTACATTATCACGTCGTATTCGCAATCATTGATTGATGGATGATAATTATGACTCAATTTCTGAAAAATATATAAGTTTTCGGAAAAAAATATTTAGACCACGTAAATGTTTGGTAGATTTTACATACGTGTGCCAGGTATCATTCCTCTATGTTGCGTATTAAAAAAGCCTTTGCGGGAACAATGTTGGGCCCAAGCTCCATTATTATATGATATTCTGGAAAACGAACACCAGAATGTAGACGGATCCCCTGAAATTCGATTACGTCCTACTTTGGGAGCATGTTTAACTTAAAGGAAAGTTGCATCATCCTACAGACCATGATAAATTATACGTACCCTGTTATTCCAAGAAAACAGTCTTTCAAGTTTCTGTCGACATGATATAATGCCTCTGCCTGCCCCAGACAATCTACAGGGTTATGTTATGCAAAGTCCGAATTCTTACACCTAATGCGCGCATGGCGGTCATAAGCTAACGTCAGATACGTTCTACCAGGCCAAGCTGTCCAGCCAGCGCTCTGCGGACGAGTGATAACACGTCTGTATGAACCTTTTAAATTCAGTGTAAACGGTAGATTGTCTAGAAAAAAAAATTCATGCTGAGACAATAGAAATGCAAGCAAAACACTTTACCTGGCTTACATGGTCAAACTTTACTTTACTTTTGAATTTTGATGACCAAAACCTTAATTTAAAGCTGATAATACTTTGTCAGATAGAGGTGTCTGTAGTTGCTGGAACTTCAGTGACGTCATCAATTTTGGTGCTGTTCGGGGAAGGGGAATAACTGTAGACACAAGGGCAAATTCAGGTCACCCCAGCTGTTTTTATTGCGTCATATTACACACGTGCGGTAACAGAACGATGCTCTTTCTCCGCCAGATTATCTCGGTATCCACCATAGATAAATTTCAGAGGGAAAAAAGTACTGAAAAAAACAGATTATTTACTTTTGACGTGCGTGTCCACGTCTAAGGACACTGAGGATGGGGCGTCTCTGGACAGAGATGGTGACGAGAGAAAATATGAGAATTTGCTTCTGCTGTTCTGATGTGGCGAATGTTATCTGAGGTGGATAAAATAATGTTATTAAAATACCTATTGTTGGCAAGTTAGGCTGCTACTGAAGTGAAGAATAGATCTATAATAAGAAATTACAAGCTCACAATCAGTGACATCGAAAATGCAGCGAAGAAGCCATAGAACACAGTCAAGAATTTACAAAAGAGGAGCGTTAATTGTCATAGCGCCTGTTGAAGTTTTGAAAAGTGACTGGTTTTACAAGGTTTATATATATATATATATATATATATATATATATATATAAAGACTGGTAAGGACACGGTCTGGACGTTAAAAAATCAATGCAAGCAAATGATTTACATGACGATTATTCCCCATTATGATGACACTTTATTTGTAGATCTACTTTATAAAAAAAAAATTACTGAGACGCCAAAGCATAACAAATCTGAGCCAGAAGATTCTGGACCTAAACAGAACCAGCTTGTTCGTTCTGGGGTTGACGTATTAGCGTTAAAAAACAAGGAAAATATTCAGGATTTTGCAAAAAGATCATGCATAAAACCTGCATATGAAACGAAGCATTGAATGTACGGAACAGAATTTTGGGGATGGAACTTATCAACGGCCTATCTCTAGCTCTACCTTAAGAATGTTATTATATAAAGAAGTTTATGTGCAGTCTGCTCCTCTAAATCGCAAAATCTGTAGATAATATATTTCGTTTAATTGCAACATTATCCGACATTAGTTATTATGCAATTATCTAAGGCCTATCTCTAGTTCTACTTTTAGAATGCTATTATATAAATAAGTTTATGTGCAGTCTGCTCCGTTCATTTGCAAAATCTGCAGATAGTTCTTTTCGCTTAACTGCAACATTATCCGACAATAGTTATTATTATGCAATTCGATTTCAAATAGCGCGCTAATCTCACATCCGCTTAAGCGCAAACTTGTTCATGCACTTGTGATGTGCGATTAACTGGAGTCGACGTTATTTTATATCTTGGTGAGGAGTTTGTTTTTGTCTTTGGTTGCAAAATTCAAGAGTCCATATTTAATCATTACTTAATGGGCGTTACTCACTTAACATGAATATCATGTGTCTCTCATTTATTTCCCAACAGAATAGTCTCCAAGTGCTCTGTGCTCATTTTGCTTCCTCTGACTCAGCTCCTCCATCTCTCTCTCTCTCTCTCTCTCTCTCTCTCTCTCTCTCTCTTTCTCTCTCTCTCTTTTTACACGCTCACTGCCTCTCTTTTGGTTTTGTTTCCTCTCCTGTCACCACTTCAGCACTACGTCCTTCCATTGTTTTTATTCGTCTTTAACTTTTTCTTTCTATTTTTTTCTTTTGTTCTGTCCCATTCCTTCTCTCCAACCATCGCCCGGGTACATAAACACACAATCACAGCAGTAGCATCACCACCACCACCACCACTCGAACCTCGTGTCACCATAACACTCCAGCAGCCAACCTCACCGACAGCAGCCACCACCACATCACCAAGAACAAACAAATAACATCAACAACAACACCCATACACCCACAGCAAAACAATAACATAAACAACACCATCAATAGGATTCCCTAGCGAGCTCACAGGGGCAGCCAACCGACACATACGCTACAGCGCATCCCCTAGCAAATTGCGAGACAAACCGGGCGTGGCGAACCTGATGTTAAAACCACTCTTCGGGGACGTTCTGGGAAAACCGGGCAATGGGGCTGGGGTGAGGATGGAAGTGGCTAGGGAGGGAGGGAAGAGGAGGTGTGGGTGAGAAAGTGCTATGTCCATGTAGTTTTAAGCAGTCGAGATAAACGACTATGTCA
>JAWQUT010000013.1:4119576-4135686 GCA_033807755.1 Ellobium chinense | reverse complement strand
GGAATTTGAAGGGGGGGTTGGGGTAGGAGGGAAGGAGGGAAGGAGGTAAGGGTGAGAATTTGTATGTCCATGTAGCTTTAAGCAGTCGAGATAGACGACTATGTCATTCTTTTATTCCCGGGACTGTCATTGTACAGTGGAGGGGGGGAGGGGTAAGAAGGGGGAAATGGGAGAGATTGGGATGGAAGGAAGGAGGTAAGGGTGAGAGTTTGTATGTCCATGTAGCTTTAAACAGTCGAGTCAGACGACTGTGTCCTTCTGTCTTTCTCAGGACCGTCATTGCACCGTGCGAGGTGGGAGGAGAAGGGGATTAGGGTAGAGGCCACAAGTCATATTAGGATGGGCAAGGTTCAGATTTGCAATCCAGTCTTTCTCTGCCTCCCTGCTGGACACTAGATAAATGTATAGATAACGTCGTGACCACATGATTGCGCCGTTGGAGTTAGGATTAAAATGTATTGAGTTCCATTCTCGTATCGTCATGTTGTCAATGTCTTGAAAGAAATCACCTTTTTGTTATTTTTTTTTCTCATTCCATCCGCTTTTTAAAATGGGTATCCGGTTATAGGAAAGACTTTGTCAAAATGCTGCTGATCAGCATCTGCAAGTAGCAGCGGCTTTACATGAAGTTGAAAGTACACTTGAGGGATCTGGCCTGTCGAAGTAGTAATAATGTGGAGTGGCATGAGCAGACATCACGAGACGTATAATCTTATTATTAGTACTAAGACATCTATAAGTCTTGTATCCTGGCAACGCCCTATTAAACACTTCACTTACACTTCTGCCGGCTAGATCATTTAGGAACATTCTCAAAAAACACATTGAGAGGTATACATTGTTACTACTTTCCCACAGGCCCTGAACACTACCAATCAGACGATAGATTTCACTTGGTACCTCTTTCACAGACAGATGGACTGAGGAAAATGTGAATGAAGTGCTTTCCCAGAGTATTGACAAGTATACCATGACTTGAGTAGGGAAGCAAACCGGCGACCTCTCGGTCGTAGTTCTGCCATAACCACTCGATCACGGTGGCATACTTTGAGCTCAGCATTATTCTGACTATAGAGGTTCCTTCTCAAGGCAGGAAGAGGAGAGGGGGGGAGGCGGAAGAGCAAGAGAAATAGGCTATGAGATCAACGGCCATGCGCAATCTCGTTATTCCATCAGCAAAGAAGGGAACCTTATTTATTGAGCCCATAATTCGATCGCACTCTCTGAAAGGCATGGAAAAGGTTGGGATTGAAGAGAGTGCGATTATCTCCCTGACTGTTATAAGGAAGATACAGTAGTGTGTCATCCAAATATATTATGATTAAGCAAACGTTGGTTTAAGGAGTTTGCGATTAAGAGGAATAGACAAATGTACTCGTTTGTTGTTATTGTTGTTGTTGTTTGCTCATTTCCAGTCACCAGTGCAACGGCTCGAAAATATTTGAAACAATAAAAAACAAAACTATCGACAGTCTCACAGTCTGCTGGACACGTAAATCGTCAACAGATAATTACTCCTTTTTCATGCAGCTTAAAAGAGAGGCCAGTAATGAGTCTGGCATTCACATAAACTGTCAACAAATCCAGTCAATCCCATTTTGTCGTAATCCGCTTAATAACAAAATCTCGCTGAATACGATTTTATTATGTAATAGCAGAATACCTTATTTTCTATGTTATGAAAAGTTAGTGCTTTATGGAAAACCCTTTTAATGGGATCTTTTTTTAGAATTATTTCAGGGTGCGATCAAGCGAAGTCGACTGTACAATGAAAACAGGGAAATGAAAAGAGGACTTTTATAGACTAGACTGCGTAAGGAATTGGTTTACTTTGCCATGCAATGTTATACATCCCATTTATAATACAAACACATAGAACAGAACACATCATATGTGTAGAGATATAAAAGAAAGATATAACAAAGTCATTGCCGATCATAAATATATAATAAACAAATAGTAAATGCAGACACAAAGGGAATATGAAGGCTGTGGCGCAGATCAGAGAAGCGAAATCTGTAGCTTCAAACCCTTCCGTAGCCTTTCGAAAGATAGCAGCAAAAAATAGCACGGCACGTAGACTAGAGGTATGAAGATGCTAATGTATTTTTCACTGTTGGCTATATTAGGTTTTACACCTCTCATTAACTTATCGTGGGGTGCCGTTTCAAAATACTTTCCAAATATGTAGTTTAGCTCTTCCTCCAAATTTTGACACAGAGAAAAATGCACCTGAACCAGTTAGATTTTGAGAACTTAGGCAGTGAAGCAGACACCCTAATATTTTAGGCCTTTTCACTCAGTAAACAAGGTAACCTTACCCACCTAGCAACAATCACAAATTTTATACTTGAGTGACTAAACCTCACCTATTCTGGGTCTACACATATATTTGCACCTATCTAAGCCTTTGAAGTTAAAATCCAAACCCTTCTTCCCCTCCCCATGGCCAATATTCTGATTTTATAGGAACTATTTAAAATTGCATATCAAAATGCCAGGTGCTATTGGCATCTTCATACCTAGAATCCCGATCTAGTGGCCGTATGCATATTCCATACTTTAGTTAACGCAATGCGGTAACCAAGGGGATTCTACCAAAACATTAATAGTGTTCACTGTGGTCAACGCAATACGTTAATTAATATATGGATTATGCACACGGCCACAAGTGTGGCCCTGAACCCGTCATAATGTGTCAGGATATAAGAAGGGCCAAAACGCTGATATTTGTGCCGGTTCCCTGACCATATTTATGGTTGGGATATTTAGAGCGAGGCGATTACACCTCTGGCAAAATGGCGGACAACATGGGTAAACTTATAGAGGATTCCGCTCGGCTTGTCCCGACCCGACACTGAGGTCATGATCACATCAAGATCATTATCATTAACGACATCATCATCATTATCACAGTCATTAGCGGCAGCATCAAGAGCAAAAGTGGCAGTTAACATTGATGTCACGGCTTCCACCAAACTGCTGATTTCTGCAAGAGTATTTTCACGAACAAATTCCCCGAGAGAGAGAGAGAGAGAGAGAGAGAGAGAGAGAGAGAGAGAGAGAGAAACAACTAAAGGAAAGGAGAAAAAAGAGAATGTCAGAGAGGGAGCAGAGGGTAATAATCATTTGTTTAGAAACCGAGCCATCGGTTTGGTTAACAAAAATTTCCAAGAGCAAAATGTTTTGCACAACTTATCAAAGAACACACAGCAACAGATGAAGGCCATTATATGTTCATCAGTGCCACTTAGGGCCGTGCACTGCTCAGCAGTGAGCTCTGGGCGCCACCACCCTCCCTACATCTGTTGGCTGTAAGGTATATCGCTATCCGTCAACTAACAGATGTCCAAATTTCGCAGGCAGTTCTACTACTTCTTATAACCAACATATTTTCCTCCTTTATTCTTAGGAATTAAATTAAACAAAGGCTGAGGACTGAAGGATGATAACAGGGGAATTCTTTGATTGCAGTATCTGACTGTAATCAAATCAGGAAGGTTCGATGCTAAGTCAAATTTGAATCAAAACAGTTATAAGATACACTAGTAATCTGAGAGAAGAAAGCTGCGCTAGGTTAAGGAGAGCATTTATAGCGGCTTTCGTCAGTTAATGGCCGAAAGGTGGATTTGACGGAAAAACAGACATTGACATTAACATCTAAAATGGTGGCACTGGTAACCTAAAATGATGTGGCAAAGTATGTAAAACTTTTGTGTGAAATGACGTGGCTTATGAAAAGTACATGTCTATTAAGTTCATAGTTTTCCATAAAATCACAGAGAAAAAAAAATCGTCTTCGTAAATCCTTTATTCTGTGTTCAACTCGTTTTAAAAAGTTTGCTTGTATCGTAGAGTATTACAGATGCTCAGGTGGACCAATTCCAGGGCACCATGAGACTAAAAGATTCTGTAGATTAGAATGAGCGTTGAATAGGGACCTTACATCCTGTGCCGGCCCACCTGAGATTTTTTTTTTCCTTTTTATGACCTTTTAATTTCTTTGCAGATTATTTTAGACGCAGAAGCAGACCAAATCCACGGCACTGTGAAACTAAAAGTTTCTGTAGATTCAGATGAGCGTTGAATTGACCCTACATCCTGCCCACCCGACATTTTTTTTTTTACTCTTTATGGCCTCTTAATTTCTTTGCAGATTATTTTAGACGCTGAAGTAGACCAAATCCACGGCACTATGAGACTACAAGTTTCTTAGATTATTATAAGTGTTGAATGGAGACCATACATCCTGCCCACCCGGGTTTTTTGCTTTTTTTTTTTATCTTCCTCTTTCCTTTTTATAGTCTGATCCACAGCGCAACCGTCATGAGACGTGCGTAAAATTGCAGGGGTCGCCAGTAATGTCTGAGGTCTTTACTTCCTTGGCGAGCAGACATGCGTGTCCGAGTTTACACGAGAGTGCATCGGGCGTGACGTGGGAGTCAAGAGACGAAGGGAAATAGAAAGCCGCGAGGGTGTGAGAGCAACAGAGGGTTCTCAGTGTACGAATATGTCATGTAACTTTGTAACATGTGCGCTTAACTGCGGTGTGAGCGCAGGGAGAATCAACTTCACTGTTTTTCATGGAGCCTTTCAGATCTGTAGCGAGATAGCTGCTCGCTCGAGGAGAGCGCAAAAAAAAAAAAAAGCGTCGTAAAATGATTAATAAATAAACATGCTAGTTCTGGGGAAAAGCGTGGAAAGGTGAGCGATGTTACATAGCGGGATGGGAGAGAAAGTATGGTCTGTTATAGCCGAGACAAAGGTCCGCTGTTCCACAACGGTCCGGTTACGAATTTTGATCGGAATCGCGATCAGATTCGGGTTCAGCTCGGGGCGGAAGGGACGTCGGAGACTCTGGAATTCTTAAAAATTCTGTTCAAGCATAATCAGTCAAATTTTTTATTGTAAACTTGTAACACAGAAGGGTCTCTGTTCACGGCCTTTTATCCCGAGGGGTCGTTTTGCATGCAGGCATGATGGAGAAATAAATTTAACTAAAAAAGTTTTGAAGAAATTGCAGACGTTAAGACTGGCTTCCAGTCAACTTGTAGCTTCTTTCTTCAGAGTGAGGCTAAGTTAATGTTTCGTGTCTATATTCAGTCGAGTTATGTCTAAATCGGGAGACGAGGCTTGACCTCAGACACGCCTTTGACAAGAAAGTGTCTGAAGGATTTGCTGGTTTTAGGCCTGATCTCCAAGCAATCTATAGTTGTTTTATTTATGAATAAAGTCGGATTGTTCGGTTTAATATCTCAGTTCAGACAAGTTTTGGCTATATCGGACCTAAGCATGAACCCCAGTCAAGCCGTTGACAAGTGTTGTTTAAGTATTGAAGAAATTGCTGCCGTTAAGTCCACCCTCCACCCAAACCTATAGCTGCTGTATTATGGATAAAGCTAGATCGTTAAGTTTGAAGTCTCCATTCAGTCGATTCATGACTAAATCGGAGACGCCGCTTGAACCCAAGACAAGAGAGTGCCTTTTAATAAGTCCGAATAGGACTCAAGGAGAAAGTACCCGCTAGCTGGATTCGAACCCTTGACCTATCACAAGAAATTTGTCTTTCTGCTCCTTCAGAGGCTAGACTGATGAAATAATCTCCGCATAAGTGCCTGACCGAAGGGAGACAAAAGAATCGAGCCGTAAGGCGGAATGAGTTCTGGTACGAATTTCAGTGGACGCAACTGACTTCTCAACACCAAACTTTTTTATAGTATAAAAGATGGCTTGACCTGTCCCATCTGTTTGTGTCTTAACTACGGAATTTTTTAAACCTTTTCATTTCCGTTGTGATCTCCAAACGAATTTCCTGACTTTTCATTCAATGCAGTTTTTAATTTCCTGATCCTACTTCTTTTTTTTTTTCTACACCACTGCGGTACATGTAAAGGAAGAGAACAGGGCTCTTTGACAGATTTTTCCTTTTGAGATCGGATTAATAAACATGAAAGTTGCGGCCAAAGAAAGAATTTCTTTCAGGTCTACGACATGCATATTGGACTTACATGTGAAGAGTTCTAAGGTGATGACCACAGCACTGCTAAAGTGCTGAGTTATTATCAGTCCAAAAACTCACAGCACGCATTCATAGAGCGGCGAACACCGAGTGAAGAAATACAAATGAGTGACTGCTGATACCCACTGGTGGGAATTCCTTGTGACCTGCAGTGATTCTGTCGGGTGTCTTGCCATTCTTTGGCACTTAGTGATAACCGTTGGATCGATATGCACCTGACTTCCCTTAATCGCAACGTCCACGTAATTAAAACATTGTCAGAGTATATGCAGTTTATTCTTACAAAAGTCATGATCAAATAGTAAACCCTTTTAATAACAAAATTGTCCATGCTCTTCAGGAGTTGTGATTATGTGGTGTCAAATACTGCACAACACATTAGCAAAACTTCAGCTATCATCAATCTTTAGACATTGTCAAAACCTCATGTATCGTCAAAATCACAGACATCGTCATAACATAGTGTATCGTCAAAACATGAGACACTGTTCAGACTTCCTTGAAAATTTCAGACGTCGTCAAAACTTCAGATATCGTCAAACTTCACGTAATATCGTCAACATCACAGACATCGTCAAAATTTACGACATTCAAAATTTCATACGTTGTCAAAATTTCAGACATTGTATAAAAACAGATATCACACAAACTTCAGACACCGTCAGACATCGCCAAAACCGCAGAGATCGTCAAAACTCCAGACATTGTTCAGACATACTGGAAAACTTCAGACATCGTCAAAACTTCAGCCGTTGTCAAAATGACGCAAAGACCGTCATGCACCCATGAACCTGAAATCGCTGGAAGGCGATGTACAAACCTGGTGTGGGTCATTAAAAATGACGCATGAGCGCTTATTGAGAATGAAACACGAGTGCCGACAGATTTGTAACGATTAAGTTACTCAGAAAATATGGCCAATGATTTTTAATTCGGATAACGGGCCAGGGGTCTGAATTAGCAATCATGGCGGAAAGAGCTCTATCAGTTGCCCCATATCAGTTTCATCTGCTCCCGAATTCGGGTACATTCCGAGACCCCGGCATTAACCAGATGTGGCCCAGGTCGTTTTTATAATTTCCTTACTCTCACAAAGATTCGCAGGAGTGGAAAGAGAAGATGAAGATTCGTTGTACTAGAAAGGGAGCGTGACCTTTGATCTGACTTGAACTCTAGAAATTATACTGTAGTATCATCAACAAAATCATGCTGTCATTTCTTTGTCCTCTCCTGATTGTCTTAATACTGTGTTGATTATGTATCAAATGTGCCTAGCTATGGTACGGATAAGCGGAATCTCGCTTAATTGCTGTCTTTTCTTTTCAGAAAATAGAGGGAAAGAGTGCCTTTTAAACGCATTCTCTACGGTCTTCGACTTCTGTGTTTATTTTGAGAAAAAACAAAATTTACGATTGCGTGGGAAATGCAGCTCATAGGGTTGAAAATTAATCGGAATCAGCTGTATTTCTTTAGATTTCTTCAGGCTGTGCCTACCGTCCTGTGACCCTATTACCTCCTTTCCTTGCAGTGAGTTGGGAATTGAGGAGTAGAATCTGCATGCCAAAGTGAGGGCCTATAATCGTGAAATAGGTGCAAGAAAGAATGCTTGATGTTAATGAGAGAGGATGAAGTTACTCTGTAATATAATGGAGTCTTACGACAAGATAGTTAAGGCCTTTATTTAACTGTTATGAGTCTAGCATCAGCAACTTCGCAGGCTAAACCCTGGAGTAGTTCAAATAGTTATAGTCCAAGACGGGATAATAATGTATGATGTGGGGCCAATCTGTGGGAGAAACATGACCGGGGGTACATCAGTCTTTGAGAAGCCCTGGATCCTCATCCAACTGCTCCATCAGCTGTGCCATAATTATTCCGACCTTTTTACGGCCTTGATGTGGCGGTCATTTTGTTTGTATCAACAGCTTTGCCAAATCAAGCCCTTAAGTTACCGCCCTGCTGTGACGTTCATGTGACCAAAATCAGCAACTTCGCCAGCCCACGCCCTCAAACCCTCGAGTAGTCTGATCTCCTTGTTTCCCCTTTCGTCCGTTCCCGCTATTGGCAACAAGAAAACAACAAACTCCCTCCCCAACCGCACAAACGATTAGATCATGCATGTAACCGTTCACGATCCTCAATTTGGCGCTGGTAAAACACTCCAACTCCCATCTCATGAAAACATACAATGAGTGCTTCCACCCCTACCTACGTCGCTCAAAATGGCCAACAGTGTATCACGTTGAAACTCATTTTTCACTTCTCTGGGAGCCCCCTCGGTGCCCCCCTCGGGTTGTGGAAGTGAATGATCACACATCTGTTGTTTCGTGCGTCTCGGGTGCCAGTCATCTCCTAATGATCGATGGCGATGATGAGAAAAGCAGGTCTTTGACATCCGTGTCAGAAGAATGGGAACAAAATGCTCACGTTTCCTCGTTCCCCCCACGTGCACGCCGGCAGAGGTGTCTACTCACAGGTCTTTTTTTTTTACCAGAGGGAGATCATTCGCTCCACTGAGGGTAGTTACATGCGCAGTGGGAACTTTCGGTTAATCACGTGGTTGTTGAAATTATTGGTCATCGTCTAACTCATTATCACCGGCCCCTGGAGGGAGTTCCCAAGATACTTCCTATACCCATGCCATGCACAGTACTGGAGGTTTAACAATCCTTGTCGCTTTCTGCATGAACCTGTTTAGGGTCAAAGGTTTTTCCACAAGTCCAGTACAAGTCTATGCAAGGTGTCACATAATCTAAAAGGTCTCTGTTGGCAAGTTTTACTGCATAGGTTTTTTGCTGAAGTCCCTAGCATTTTATCTAATTAGTTTGATCATTTTTCGAACATCTCTGTCCTAACTGTGAAAAGATGTTTGTGTCATCGATCAATGGTACCTACGACTGTCTGATCATAGACAAAAAAAATAATAATTTGTATGGACAATTTCGATGCAATATCGCAAGCAGCTTGGCTTTAAATCGCCCCATCCATTATTCTTCCTGTCAGTAAAGATTGTAGAGTATTGTATTGAAAAGATCGAACTATTATAGGTTTTTATGAAGTATGATGGATGTCACAATGACATCAGTCATATCCCAAATTTCAAGTCTTGTCCCAGAGTTTTGACATCACTTTCGCATTAAGAGCCACATAATGGGGAGTGATCATTACAAATTATTGTCGCTTTTTCTTTGAACTTTTTACATCCCAACCTTGATCTAGTCACTCGTCTAGCATCCAAATGGCACAACTACAAAAGAAAAAAAAAAACGTCGTTTGTGAAGTTTTGACAGTATTCTTTGGTCCCTTCACAGCGTTGCAAATTTGAGTAACTAGCCAGAAACAATTGGGAACTATCAAACCATGTCCCCTCCAGGTAAGCGCCTCTGCTCAATCTCTCTCACTCAGTTTCTTCTCTTGTGCACTGGCTGCCACATCCGTCACCCTGGGCATGCACCGGCATCCGTTCGTCATTACAATTCTATCATGCAACGCCAAGCATCGTGTCAGCCTTGTGTTTTGGGCTTATGTTTGTCTGTTTTTCTCTCCACTTACGGCCCGATTACTTCTAATTAATCTTGTCTGCCTCCGAAGAACTTCAACGGAATACTTTCTAACAAAAAGAGGAAAAATAAAAGGGGGGAGAAAAATCACTGGGACAAATCTAGCTCGATTCAGTGTACTTTAAGTCCTTTCTGATGGTAGCAAACAGTAAGTTGGGAGTCATCAGTGACGAAGGCCGCTGGGTCATCAGGTCGTCGTGTGACTGCAACAATCCCGTAACTTGCATATCTCATAAAGGCACTTTGAGAAATGTTGCAGCAAAGTGTTCGAGGTGAAAATAATGAAATATATTTAGCGTTTCCAGATGTCGACCATTTTGGTATTGTGACTAGAATAATACATCATCATAACTAATGCACCAAAACTGCATTTTATCAAAGATGGAGAGGGTAGATGCTATCTATCAGACCCGCAAAGAGAGCACCGCAAAATTTAGTCCCATACTTGAGAATGTCTCTTGAACAGGTCTATGGAAATTAACGGCTTAGGAGACGTGATCAGGACTTCGTTTATTGCTTTTGTTAATGGGACCCGCGGAGCTGAAAACTGGCATGCAGACACACAACTGGTAACTATGGCAATAGAATTACGGTCTCAGAATCGTTGACATATTCTTGACCAGATAATTCGTTTATAGAGTCCTTCAGATTACAGAAGCTTCTGTGAGCCAATACATTGTTTTCTTTACGGTCACTTTAAAGGATTTCTACAATCTCTAAGTCTTCTTTAATAGTTTGCAGCATTCGATAAGCTTATTAGAAATGATGTTTGAAATATGGGTCTTTCGCTTCCTTTCCGAGCAACGAAAAGATACATCGAATGGTGTAAACAAGCTAATTAGTTCCCTTAAAGACAAGTGCTCCGCACAGAAGGTCACACATAAACCGCAGTAAATGACGTAACTTTCGGTTTAATTTACAAAATCAGGAGAGAATGCAAACAAATTCGCAGGCAGGTTCACAAATCTAGGACCCATCATGCATACTCTGTCCAAAGAACATAGTATTTACTGTCTTCCTAAGACATATGATAACACCCTAGTTTCAATCAATTAGGAGTCTGTAGCTTCTATGCCTGACAACAGATTCCACTTTCTCATTATATTTTTATTATTTAGTATATGTGTATGTCTTCCCAAAGCCAAGTGGCAAAGGCGATCACAAACCTTTACATTTGTCTGTCCTTGCCTACCTCAGTAGTTCACCAGATCTCCGTGCTCCCATCCAGATTGTTAAGCATCCAAAACTTTTCAGTCTTTGTCTTTCTCTACTTCGTTTTTCTAATTAGAATGCCGTATGTACGAAGATTCAAATAGAAATAAGATTATCTGTAGACTTCCACTTCACCACGCTTCTGAAGTTATTCTACTCTTTAACAATGAAAAAGAGCCATAACTCCTTTTACGGTCCCTACATAGGTCTTTTGAGAAATACAAAATAAATAAATAAATAAATAAATAAATAAATAAATAAATAAATAAATAAATAAATTATTTTAAAATATAATGAGACCAAATGACAGATATATAAAGCATGTTTCTTGAAGTTGATTAAAGTGATTGATTCTTAGCATCTTGAGGCTTATTTATCTACCAGCTCTAATGTGTTCAGGACAATTTATTTTGGCTTCAAGTAAAAATACACAAATCCTTGCAACCCAAAACTTCATGCCTAAGACCCAAGTGCCGAGACGGCACTGGATTCAAGATAGATCGCATGGGTGTCAACACGTTAAGTTTTCACACATTAAGTTCAAAATTTTTGCAGTCATGTTGACGAATTGCATTGCTGGAAATCCCCTCGTTACAAATAGTGACGTGGAATGCTGCAGCCAGCCATCCATCCATCCATCTATGTTGAGTGCCTCTTACTTAACGTCCGCCTTGAAAAGTGGCAAAATTTTCCACAAAACCAAAAAAAAAAAAAAANAAAAAAAAAAAAAAAAAAAAAGGTCGAGAGATGACGGTATGACATGATGTATTGCTGGGAAGCCAGAGATTTCACGGGGAAATCTGATATACGAGGACTAAAGATATGGCTTGAGTCTGGTATGGAAGAAAATTTCGTGTATAATTTCGAAATCAGGAATATGATCTAGAAGGTGGACTAGATCTACATGTCGGAGGCTGGAATACTGGACGGACGCCAAACTGTGGAACGAATGCTGGAATTTGGCTACTACAGGCAAATGCATGGATGACCGGAATATGGTTTAGGAACTCGACAGATGGATGAAAATCGGATTAAGATTCCAAAGGTGAATTTCTTTTCTTTTTCAGCCAAAGTTTGAAAGTCAGACCAGTCAATGTCACGCTGACCTTTCAACCGCGAGAAACTGATAACGTGTGGCTCTGACCCTCAGTAAAGACTCTGTTTTAGGTTACAGACTTCTAATTGGCTGAAAATAACATGCTGTTACATGCCTTAAGAAGACAGTAAAAAATCTGTCCTTTGGAGAGATTGTGGAGAATGGGCCCTAGATTTGTGAACCTACCTGCGAATTATTTTACATTCTCTCCTGATTTTGTAAATTAAACCTGAAGTTTGGGTCATTCCCTTCGGTTTCGATGTGGCCTTCTCTGCGGAGCACTTGTTGTCAAGGAAACTGGTTAGCTTGTTTACACCTTTCGATGCATCGGTTCGCAACTCGAAAACGAACTGCAAGATCTATATATTGAACATCATTTTAATAAGCTTATTGAATTCTGCAAATAATTAAAGATAACTTAGAGATTGTGGAATTTCTTGTAAGTGACAGTAGAGAAAACATTTTATTGGCTCAAAGAGGGAAATTGGATTAGCCTTCTGTAACCTTTTAGCTAGATGTGCTTCTGTACATGTACTTTAGGTTACAGACTCCTAATTGGATGAGAATAGGGTTTGGTCATTATGTCTTAGGAAGACAGTAAAAAAAGCCAAAGAACAGATTATGCAGAATGGGCCCTAGATTTGTGAATCTGCCGGGGAATTAATAAGAATTCTCTCCTGAGTTTGTAAATTAAACCTGAAGTTTGGGTCTTTTACTTCGGTTTTGGTGTGGCCTTCTGTGCGGAGCACTGTTTGTCGTTAAGGAAACTATAGTTAGCGTGTTTACGCCTTTCAGTGTATAGGTTCGTAGCTCGAAAAGGAAATGGAAGACCTATATTTTAAACATCAATTTTAATACGCTCATTGAATACTGCAAACTATTAAAGAAGACTTACAGAGTGTGGAATTTCTTGTAAGTGATCGTTGAGAAAACAATTTATTGGCTCAAAGAAGCAAATTGGATTAGTTTTCTGTAACCGTTGAATGCTTTGTATATAATAGCTTATTTTGTTAACAGCTCTTAATTATGTTACCGTTTTTCCCCTGTGCTTTGGCAAACTCGTTTCAAATTTACAGGTTTTTAGACGGTTTCTTTTTTTCAAGATGTTTTGAACACGAATCAAAAGTGTTCGATGTACAGCATCGAAGTGGATCATTCTTAACAAGTTCGAGTGTGACACGGATATGTGTTGCCTATATTTAGCTACAGCAAGAGGGGTAACTCATGCTTTCAGTCAGTGTGTTTAATTTAACTGTTAGAAAAATCCACATGAGTAGTGAGACCATCCCCTCTTTACTTCATTGAAGAAAGGTGATTCTTGACAAAATCTTAGCGAAGTACGGAAGCGTTCCCCCTGCCCTGCCCTTAGAGAACCAGAGATACAGTCATTGATCATTAGGGGGCGCTGCTATGTCCTGAGCACGTTAGATCAGCGAGTAATTATACTGAGGCCCTGGCATTTCCTCCCACTGGAGACTAGGCGTGCCGCCCCTGTTCCTTGGCATAAGAGTAGATTTGTAAAGAAAATGATAAAGTCCGTCAGAAGAAGAGGAAGATTATTATTTAGTACCTCCACTCCACGAGAATTTTACCAATTCCACGGCAGCATGGAAGTAGTTGCCATGAAGTGGAGGGTGTCATTAAGCAATTATGTTTTTTTCCGAAATGCACCTCTCGTCCTTGTTGACGTATAAGATCATAATTCACAAATTAGGTCGAATGTAAATTTTGGCATTATTTTCTGTGAAGTTTAGGTTGGTTTCTGATGACAGTTGAGAGCGTGCGCATTGACCATGGGATCTCTTACCATCGTAAGAATTACATTTTGTTTGCATGGTAAACGCTATTAAGGTGCATGAATCCAGCACCAATGCACTAATGTAATTCTTACGATGGTAAGATATCCCATAGTAAAGGCCCAGGCTTTCAGCTATCAGAATTCGTGTATTAGCTCAATCAAAAATTTAGGGATATCTCGAATCAGATTTATGAGGCACGTAAGCATATAGGCACCTGCATCTAAGCACCCGCAAATTTGTGGACATTGTCATACTGTGTCAAATAAACGGTCAGGCCACATCTACACGCATTTCCACTGCTCCTCTATTAATGCCTGTGTTCAAAAGCATCATTGTAAGTAAACAAACCGGACAAGCTGAGAGGAAAAAAAAAGTCAAATGATTTTTTTTTAAATGTCAGCCCACCTTTTTAAAAAAAAGTCAAGTTTGAGGATTTCAGTATCATAATCTCAGCTTGGCTGCAGAAAGTGCAATCGGTAGCGACGCCATGGGTATGTATACACATTCAAAAACATGAAATCTTGTCAGTCGTATATGGTCGAATCCATTTTTCTAAAAATTCAGACGCTGGAGATACTCGCTGATTACCAAAAATAAAAGGGTCATTAAAGGTGAATTTGTGACTGCACAGCAAAAATAATTAAACTCACACTTTTTTCTAGAGTCTAGTACTTTAGTTCTCTTCATGCTAATAAAAACTTTGTAGGCAATTGTCGGGTTCTTTTATCCTAATGACATACATTATTATCTGTCATCATGGACGATGTATGTTCTGGTAAATGCTTTGACGGAGTAAAAAATGTTATGAATCAGGGAATGTGGATGCCGTTCAGGGAGGCATCCTGGGTGGGAGGTAAAAAGACCTGCCAGAAATATTATGAAATATATATTCCCACGCTCCCCATTCCTTATACCTCACACCCTTGCTCACCGGTGAAAGGGGGAGGGGCGTAGATAAAGCTGAAAGTCTTTGGAGGGACATCAGTGATAGATAGATCTTGATTCTAGTGGTTTGCTTTTCTCAGAGGCTTGCTTCTGTCTGCTTTAGAACGCACGCGATTTTGACGTCAAAAGGCTTTCACTTTCATTATATCCCTCACTCTTCTGATGTCCACATACACATTTAAGCCAAAGCGGTTACGAATAAAGTTGAATTTTATCAGTTGCTGGAGCTGTAATCGCTATGTATATGCAAGTGTTCCAAGGTAAAGCGAACAAATGGCATGACGAATCTAAATAAATATAAAACAGGATCAAAATTTTGCATTTTAAAAAAATCGAAGTCCTGAACAGGAGTTTAAAGACCGAAGTACAGTAGATTTATCTCGTTTCAAAATTTCAGATAGGTAATGTGATGAAATAGGTTGATGAAAACAAGCTATGATCCATTTACGACATAAATTAATCCTTTTTACGAAACAAATTAACGTCAGTGACTCCCGACAACGATTTTCGTTCACTCAGTCTGATATTTATTAACTGGCTGCTTGGAAAAAAATTCTGCGACTTTTGTCAAAGACCCAACTAAAAAAATTTAAAAATTATATTACTGAAAGCTAAAATTAATGTGTTTATCCATTTGCCACTATTCTGAGTCGGATATAATGATGTATGTACGGGAGAGTTCTATCCCTATCCACATCTCCCGATATAATATTAGTCTCTATATCACTACCCATAAACCATATTACGGAGACCCCCTCCCTCTTGCTCTCTCTTCTCCCACTCTCTCTTTACCAGCTACCCACTCCAGAACTTAGAACTCCCACAGAAACAGGGTGGAGGTCCAGCCTCCCACAGTCCCATGTCTATATAATATAATATGGCTGTCTGTCTGTCTGACTGTCGATCCCGTCCCAGGATCTTTAATCTGTTTAGCAGAGAACGGGAAACGGAAGTCTTTTCCGCGGGCATGATGGGCCATGAGCGACACAGGAGGTGAAGCGGGGAGGCCATGTTGGGAAAACACTCCCTAGTGTTGGTGTGTTATTGTTGTGTGTGTCAACTGTGAGCCAACCATGGAGATTACAGCCCTTATTACAAGCGCTGGGTTGAGTGTGTGTGTAGTTATGTCTCGTGGTGGGGGTCCCCGTGATGGCTTTCCAAGCCGGGGTGACGATATGTGTGAGTGGCTGGGCAAGCGATGGTGGTAGTGGTGGTTGTAGTCGTGAGAGGATGTATGGGTGAGTGGATGTGGTTGAGGGAGGGAATTAGGGAGGAAGTAAGATAATGAGTGAATGAGCGAGTGAGTCTTATGTCTGTATTGGCTATTCAAAGCCCTCTCTTACCCTTGCCCTTCCACCACAAGCCTCTTTATCCCTCCCCCAGTCAAAACACCTGACAAACTCTGTGTGTGTGTGTGTGTGTGTGTGTGTGTGTGTGTGTGTGTGTGTGTGTGTGTGTGTGTGTGTGTGTGTGTGTGTG
>JAWQUT010000013.1:4101047-4109795 GCA_033807755.1 Ellobium chinense | reverse complement strand
CCCCCACCCAATACACAACAGAAGAATGTCAGTAACTGTACTTTTATTGATTTAGTAGTGTACTCAGCGATGCGTTTCTTTAATAAATCATTCAAAACAAAACTGAGCTTGACATAAGCATTCCTTCTAGATTTATGACATGACTGAATAAATGAAGAGGTATTTGCAAAGAGGAGTTATCCTCACATTATTTCCTTGTACTTTTAAGACCTCAGAGTGCATTTATTGAATTCTGTTAAAAAAAAAAACTCTTCAATTTCCAAGCTTATTTATAGTATCCGCCACCCCATCCAATCTGACTCATATAACTGCTGGGTGTAGAGAAGGCTGAGTGAAAGGTGTAATGCCAAATATACCCAGAGAAATTCAATGATATATTACATCTAAGTTGCACCGGCTTGTATCTAGGAAATGCTGATCAGAACAGTGCAGCTAATTTAGTAGTTATCCTGACGCTGATTCTTTTATAAATAACAATTACAGTAAACTTCATTTAACTGCAATCCGCTTCATCCAAACTTTTGCTTGAAGACAACATTTTTTTAGATGATGGAATAGTGTCTGTCTGTTTAAATGCACTGGATAGTGGCAATTCAACTTTTTCCATGCTGCAAAACAGTTTGGAACAAGCAGGGACATCTGTAAATCTATTTAAAATGTCCTCCAATATGTGTTACGACTCGCTGATGATTAACAATAAATTAATCAAAGTGTCACAGAAAATTAAAACACTCACCCCCTACGAGCGTTTATCAAAAGCTTGTACAAGTATTTTTCTACACTCAGAATTGTTCTACTCCGTTTCACAACGTTGCACCCAGGCCCCACAGGTTAACGAGCCAACCATATTCAACATGTTTGGCTTTAAATCGGAGTTAAGCGATTTCAGCCCGGCATCCGAGATTTGCACTGCATGCCCCTTCTTCCCCCCAGCCTTGTTTCGCCTTAATCTCGCTTTCACTTCTGGCATCCATTTTCTATGGATGTAAGTGGGTTCCTCGTTAGCACGCCTGTCTAATATTACGCAAAACTATCTGCCAATTCCTTCAATTTGTGTTGAAATTTTTCTCTCTCTCTTTTTTGCCCCCCTCTCCATCTCTCGTATTTGTTTAAAACAAACGCCACCCTTGGCCTCACCCTGGGTCCCAGCATGTGAAAACGATTTGTAGTAATTCATGTAACTGTAGACCAGAACTTGTGGTAGTTTCACACATTCTCGTGGTGTTCAATTCCGGCTTAAATATTCCCAAATGTTAATCGGAAATCCAGATGACGGGGGACATCAAGCGTTTCACTGAGGGCATGTAATACTCCATGATTCTCTAATATGACAACCTATTGTATAACGAATACACGGCAAGAAATGCATGATTTTATGTTTTGCTGAAATTTACATTGTTGATTAGATCTTGTGCTTTATCCGGATTTGTTGACTGGAAATCCAGAAAAGGGAGGACAAGCGTACAATGAGGGCATGTAACACTCAGTGATACCTTACTAAGACAACCTATTGTGTAGCGAATATATAGCAAGAAATACATGATTTTATATTTTGCTGAAAGTCAGATTGTTGATTAGACCTAATGGTACATTTATTGTGTTTAATTTGGCATTTGTTGATTAGAAATCCAGGCAAGGGAAGACAATCGTATACTGAGGCTTGTGATAGACTCCATGAAACTCCACGATGACAGATAATTGTGTAGCGATTATACAGCAAGAAATGCAGTTACATTATTAATTAAACTTGCCATGCACTTACATGTAGGGAGGCAGAGTGGCCGTGCGGTTTGTTGGTCGTACTCAGAAACTGAAGACTTTCAAATCTAAGGTTTGTGTTTGACTCGCGAGCTGGGCGGTTTACTTCACTTCCATTTCCTCACTCGACTCAGGTGTAAATGAATACCTGGCTTTAGTGCTGGGGGGGACCAGGGCGCTGCACCGCTGGCTACCTGCAATGACTTTATTATGTATTTCATTTGTAATATTATGTATTTACATGTATGATGTGTCTTGTTGTATGTTTTTGAATTATGAATGAGATGTATAACATTGTATGAAATTGTAAAACAATTTTCCTACGGGGTAAATAGAGTCGTATTTTCATTTTCATTTTTCATTTTTCATTTATTTGATATGATAATTTATTGATTGAAAATGTAGATAAGGAAAGACAAGAATACCTTGAGAAGGTACACAACTCCATTAAATTTCACCATGATAAGCTACTGTCCAAATACAACAATACATTCCTGTTTTTACTTTGCCCTGAAATTCACGTTAGATTTTGACATAAGATCTGTTTGACACGGCATTTGTTGTTTGGAGGTCTAGATGAGAAAAAAATACGCATGCGTTACGTGCAACCAAGACTCCATGAAATTTCATGATGAGAACCTATTGCACAATAAATCTATAACAAGAAATGCATTACTGTACTTGATACTTTGAGGAAGTGATTTTAAAAGTTGCACCTGGAACATTTGATATGGCATTTGTTGACTGGAACCTAGACGAGGGAAGACACGTGTACATAAAGAGCATGCATGACTCCTTAAAAATTTCACGCTAACAACCGATGATATAATGAACTACAGCAATAGATGCCTCAGTGCAGTTTACCTTGTCCTGGAATTCGCAACAGAATTGAGACCTATTTGATATTACAGTAAGAGAAGGCAAGTAGACCTATAAAAATATATTGAAAACATGCATGACTCAGTGCGATTTCACGCTGCCAGTCTATTAGTCATTGAAATCACAGCAGCAAGACCTACCTGACTTTATATTCTATTGGAATTCAGATGAAATGTTAGACCTATTTGATGTGGCAGTTTGTTGACTAGACATCTAAATGAGGAAAGACAAGCGTGCATCGTGGGCATGCATGACTCCATGAAATTTCACGATAACAACTCATTGTACAATGAATCTACGACAAGAAGTGCATGACTCTATTTTACTAGAACTGATATTGAAAGTCAGACCTGGTCTTTCTGTTATGGCATTTGTTAAGTAGAAATCTAGATGGGAAAGACATGCGTACAAACAGATCATGCATGACTTCATGACATTTTTTGTGGATGAGTTTAGTATCAAATTCCTGTATCTCTAAGTGATATGATGAAAATTTTAAGACAGGAGGACTAAACAAAATGCTCTCCTATTTTCTTCATACTCAGTAGTGTATTCTATACGTAGTATTAAAAACATAATGAAGAAAATACTAACGCTCTGAGGCCGTATGCATAATTCTTACGTTAGTTAAACGCATTACGGTAACCACGGTAAACTTCCAAAACATTAGTAGTGTTCACCGTAGGTAATGCAGTACGTTAAATAATGAGCGTATACGCATACGGGCCACTGCATTGGTCACCACAGGATGCTCGCCCGTGGAATTGGCAATACTGGCATTCATGTTGGTACTTTCTCACCTCTTGAGGTTTTCCTTGTACTAAGTTTTGGTAATCGAGAATCTGATAATCTACAGTAGGGATGATTCGCGTCTCTTTGACAATACCACAACAAGCATGCAGTTTGGCAAAATAATTGGACGGCTTTGGTCAATATAAATTGATTAAAGGATTACCAGTCTTGACCAAGCCAATCTCTGACAGTCTTCTGATTTGTGACACTGACAGTGGAGTGACACCTGACTCTCCAGGCGTGTCAGTGTCTGTCAGTTTACCTGGCTCCCAACAGAAGCTGCCAGCGTGCCTGAAGCCGCTCACCTGACGTGTGCAGAACACGCGAAGCGTCGGTTACGGCCGTACAAATTGGTCGTAGTATTGTATTACACGGCTCGGTTCCAATAGCCACAATTAAAGTGATGTGTTAATCACCAAAGACAACACGCGCTGACTTTATCTAAACGCCTAACGGAGCGTGCCTGCTAGGTGTACGGAAATGAAGGTATTGCCGTGTAAACAGCGGATCTGGTTAATACGATGGTCGTTGTATTCGCCGCGTTACTTCCTCTTATAAAAATCTTGAAACAATAAAAAATCTAGAGCCGACCGATAATAAAAGACCGTTATTATTTCTTAGAACTTGCTAAGTACATTCAGATGTTTGACTAGGTGGTATTTGCTAGGTGCACGGAAATCAATATGTGATGTCGAATTAATAAATATACTTTAAGAGTCTTATCATGACTATGATTACTAAGAGTCTGTAGCTTCTGGCCAAATTTTACAGGATCTTGATAAAATAGTCTGGAGTCGATCCATGATGGCCACTTAAATTTACAGACCGATGCCATTATGCTAAGTGGACTAATGGACTCTTGACAGAATGTCGCCGCTACTAATTACAGTTGTATGGAAATGAAAATAGTTATCGCTATGCAAATTTTAATGGTATGACTGGTAGTTTTTCGCATCGGACAGAAAACATTCATGTCAATATCGATGGCTAATATAGTCAGGAGAATGTTTTGCAGAAGTCCTTGAAGAACTTTTTTTTTTCAGTATTGGAGTCAGAATTACATTCAGAGAACTATTTCTCCATTCATTTATTGAAAACAGAATTGAGCTCAAACTTGAACTCCTTCAATATTTGTGACTTACGACATTTTAAATAAAGTCTGGATAAATATTTGTTATGGGTAATAACTTCGCACACAGCATTTCACTTTATTGCCGAAGAATTTGATGAGGAGTTTGTGGATTTTGGGGTAAAATGAATTATTGTTTATTTGAAATATGCCAGGTGCATCTAAACTTGAACAGAATTGGGACGATACATAGACAGTGAACAAACTACAGATATAATTTTAAATAAAATGACAATAAAACCTTAAAAAATTCATACACAGTATAAAAAGTGAGTTCTTCATTGATTGTTCGGTTAAGCAACCAGTTTCAAGTTTCTTTCCATTAAGAGGCCTGCGATTAGGAGTTAACAGGAAAGTGGATAACACCCTCTAAATTACCATGGAGAAAAGCATTGTTTATGTTGGCCATGTCTAAACATGGGCACGCAACTGAGATTATTTTTACTTACATAGATTGAATGTTCGTACGGTGATTCTCAGTCCTCGTACTGCCTGCAACTCAGGACCTGTGATCTGTGTATTTACCCTGGATCTATACCCGATCGGAAGACAGACAAAACGAGATGGAATGGCTATTAAGCGCAAATTACCATTAAGTTACAAGGGTTAAACGAAGATTATCCAAAGTAATGATTTCAAGAACATGTTTGCATCGAAGTCGTAGAAAAAAACAGTCTGTAACGCGAGAAGACGCATTCAGAAAACTTCCTCATACAAGTAAGATGGATCTCAAACAGGGTTGAGGTATGAAGATGCTAATAGCACCTGGCATTTTGATATGCAATTTTAAATAGTCCCTATAAAATCAGAAAACTGGCCATGGGAAGGGGAAAAGGGGTTAGATTTTAATTTCATAGGCTTAGATAGGTGCAAATACATATTATGTAGACTCAGAAAAGGTGAGGTTTAGCCACTCAGTATAAAATTTGTGGTTGTTGCTAGGTGGGTAAGGTTACCTTGTTTACTGAGAGAAAAGGCCTAAAATATTAGGTAGCCTGTTTCACTGCCTAAGTTCTCAAAATCTAACTGGTTTAGGAGCATTTTTCTCTGTGTCAAAATTTGGAAGAAGAGCTAAATTACATGTTTGGAAAGTATTTTGGCCTGGGACCCCTGGGTAAGTTAATGAGAGGCGTAAAACCTAATATAGCCAACAGTGAAAAATCATTGGCATCTTCATACCTTGAGCAGAACTGAGATAATATTTATGAACGCAGTTCGTGAACTTGATTTGAGCTTATTAGCTATTTTGGACGAACGGATTTGGATCAGATCTATAGATTATGAGTTCTTGATTGGAACTTTATAAAGTTTTACCTAATTTTCATTTCAGTTCACATTACCTCGAAAATCAGAACCGAATGCTCATTCAGAAACCAATAGGAACAGATCTGATCTGGATACTACCAAATTTTCCTGTAACTTGAGCTAAATTTGATTTTAAGGCTATTTCTCCTAACGGAACTGGAGTTCATGTGGACTGACTTTTTGGTAAACTTGCCCAAACCTGATACCAGGTTGCCAGATAAGCTTCGTTCTTGCCAATTTCTGGCGACAACAGTAATAACAATCGTTACTCTAAATTACACTGTGTGCCCCTTTATAGAATGCTACGATAGTCAGTGAAAAACAGTGCCTATGTAGATGTAAAATTAATGTAAAATTATAAATTATCGTATGTCGCTAACGATACTATTCAATGGAATAGACATCCATGTTTTTTTAAATATAAAAATCTCGTTCATTTCTTGACACCCGTGATACCGGGGAAAAAAAAGGTTTGACATCTATCTTGAACTACATGTAATTAGTTCATTCAAATTTAATGTGGAGTCTAATTTGGTTTTGTCTATGTAAGCTTAATTCACACGCAGTGTCCAATTCTGTACAGTATCATGCTGACAGAAGTGGTAGAAAGCAAAAAGATCAGGATATCCTCCCTTCCCTCCCCCCAATTTGTTTCCCTTCTCCTTACTCTCTCTCTCACACACACACACACACACACACACACACACACACACACACACACACAAACACACACATATATACGCAGGGGTTTGTTCGTTCATTATAATGACCAATCCAGCCAGGAGCGTCCCCCACGAAAACAGGATTCGGTGTCCGTGGCCTGTTAGGTCAGAGTTTGTTATTCTTGTGCTGTTTTGCCTATCGGTCCCAATTACCTTCCACCTTTGACCTCTGACATTGATTCCATGCTTGCCTGTTTATCCTATGACGTAGGCCGATAGTGTCGTCGCTGTCTTAATCAAAGGTAAACAGGACATGGCGTACATCCCATCTCATCTCCACCAAAGATATATAGACTAGTCTATCCATAATAACATTGAGATACCCCCCGACCTTTTCTGTCCCTTTCCGCTCTTCTCTTTTTTTTTTCTTACTTCCTTCTCACTTCTCTCATTCTGGATGAGTCAGGATGCAACAATTTTATAAGAGGAATAATGGACATTTTTTTTAAAAATGATGACGTAGGCTTATTTTGTCCAACATTTTCTCAGAGAGGTATGTAAGGTGACTCTTGAGGGAAGACCTATATATTTCTTGCTCAGACCCAAGCGTATTGTTCTTCCATGGCAGTGAACTCCCGAAGATATCGTTTGTGTTGACCTTTAAGTTTTTATCCTATCATTACTATATTATCCCAGTCTTCAGAATTAAGGTCGGCTCTGATTTAGTTTTGGAATTAGTGTAAAAGCTCAAAAAAAGCTTTTAATTAAATAAGTTTATGCGGAATAAGAAATTTCATTTAAAGTGTGTAGAGTGTGACCGTGTAGTGTAGCCCATTACGTCAATCGGAAAAGTTGCCTTCCCTAAATAACGACTCCATAGATACATGGTAGAATAAAGAGGAATCTGATTAATGGGGGCTTTTGTCATGGAGTTTATACAGACATTTTTCCATTGTGGTTTCTGATGACAGTTACCAAAACTAGTAAGCATATTAAATATATGTACAGACAACTGTATGGTCTTCTTCTTCGAAATCGTCTTCGTGTACTAAATTCCGTCTGGCATTATTTTTCTTTGGTTCTTCTTTGTTGGAATGAATTCAGTACACTAATTCCATTTCTTCTGTATTTAAGCCGTGCAGATGATTACCTATTTTATGTACTGCGCTTGTTTTCCTGTATGTGTTTCTTTGTTTCAAGGTTGCTAGATGTCTATGCTTATAGAAAAACTGGCATTGTCTGGCATCAGAAATCCTTGCTTCTTCTCCTTCTTATTCAACAATTTATTTTCTTCCACCCCTTTGTTTTTCCTGATTATTCATATCCTTCTTCTTGCTCTCTGTTTTTCTCATCTATTTTTTTTCGCTCTTCATTTTCTCCTCCTCCTTCAATTACTCCTCCTCCTTCTTTTTCCTCTTCCTCTTCTTCTTTTTCTCCTTCTTTGTGTATTGCATAATTATGTAGGCTGTGAACAATTGAGCTGGGTGTCTTTGTATCTGTCTGTAGATGTCAATTATTTTAGAGTTCACTGCAGCCAAGAAAGCAAAAACATAAGCTAAGATGCAGTTACCAGATCTATCTCATTCTTCATCCCGCCAACCCTTTTTCCTTTCTATGTCTTTTCCACTAATTTCCAGACCTATCTCCATTCTGCTCAGCCCGTCAGCATCAGTGGTACTACTGACCTTGCCATCCTCCCTCGGGCCGTCCATTTTTCAGTAAGACAACAAGAGAGAAGAAAAGTCCGCGCGTAAACCACAAGAAACTACCTCTCGGACACACGAACAGACGCACGGACAAATACATCATGGGTGGTTTTCAATATTTCACGAAGATTCGTGAGAGCCGATATTTGTTTGAACAAGGCGTCCTGTTGGCCGTCAAATTAATTAGATCTACGCGGACATTATTCGATTTTATAAGCACGGGGCTACTGAACCAGAGACTGGTCCGACCACTCTTCATACAATTTTCAAATAGCCGCTCGGGACAGGCGTCGGAGCGAAATGGACATGGGAAACTTCTCAAAACAATCTGGAGTGCTGACCACTATTTTCATGGCGGCCATTTTCTCTTGCTTTCAGGAAAATGGGATGGTCACTCTACCGGACACGGAAGCCAGCGCGTGCGTATTGAGCATGCGCCGTCTCGGTGGAAGGACTCCAAGAGCGTGCGTTGAAGCGCGGAGCACGCTGGGAGAAAATGGAAAAGATTATGAGGGGG